>CM032449.1:150828081-150993081 GCA_019049505.1 Pachyrhynchus sulphureomaculatus | reverse complement strand
ATAGATATATATATATATATATATATATATATATATATATATATATATATATATATATGTATATATTTATATATAAGTTTTATTAGCCATATTCTTGTGCGTAGGACACATTTATGTTAATACAAAAACCGTATTTATATGTCCTACATAGAAGTTATACGCTGTTAACAGAAGGTAATTTTTTTAGCGACTACAACGATAATTGTTTTGTGTATTTCCGCGTTATTAGCGTCAGTAGGCTTCGACAAGTTTTACAATATGTTGTAAAAATCAGATTCGCAAAAACTTGGGACTTAAAAAGTCTCCACAAACAATTCACATATTTCTGGATTATTTCGATATTCAATCAATGACTGCTGTTAGTGAACGACTGATGTTTTTTCACTTAAAATTAAATAAACGCAATATACATTATGTCAGGTAAAAACGTATACCGCTCGTATTCTTGAAAAAATTTGCTTCGAGAAAATTTTTTGAAATCAATGTATTCTTTAGTGTGCTAACAACGACGCCATTACCTTAGTAAGTTGTCCAATCGCCTCCTGCCTCAATAATCGCCCTGAAACTTCAAGGCATGATGTCGCCGAGATTTTCTGCAATGATTTCCAAATCACCAAACGTTTTCAATAAGGTTGGTGTCCCGCGACTGTAAGGGCCACTCTAGTATCTCATCGTGGGCCCAAGTGTGCCGCTTCGCGACGTGATTTTCACCCAGCAAAGGTTTCTCTAACGTGCTTCGGAATTTGACATCATGAGCAGAAAGATGTTGTCGAATGGTCTCATGGGGCACATTCAAACCCGATTTTCTTAATTTTGTCGCTCCTTGACGCAGCGTCTATTTCGGGTCCCGTAAAAATAAAGACACGATTAGTTTTTTCGACTTTCGAAGTGACTTTGCCTACCGAGCCACGTTTTGGCGAGTCGTCGACATTTATCGTCTCGTTAAAATTATTTACTCACTTCGTCACAAACGATACCGACTTTTTAATAGATTTGGCGGGCCGCGGAATGTGTCATTTTAGGCTTCTTTGGATGGGAACAAAGATTGCCTCGAACCGACGCGCAAACATTTTAGGTCTTACGTGATTTCGACGAAAGTTTGAAATCGCCTGATATTTTTACTAAAATTCGTCTTAGACAAAGGTTGCCTGTTGTTGAATCGCTAGAATCGCATCCACCAAAAATGAATTATCGCGGACATCTTCTTACTTGACAGACTGTAGTTAAATTTTCGGATTTAAATTAACTCTGTCCGTTTAAAAATTTTCTACTTTGGATTGTCAGTTAATGATTTCAAAGAAAATTGCTAGATTCAATACGCTAAATATAATTTAGATTATAAATTAGTTCTGTTCAGTTTTAAATTAACAGTGAATTGAAATTTGAAAATAGTTAAAAGTAATCCATTTTTAGCCTTATAAAGTAGTAAAGCTATTAAATCACTTTAAATAAACTTTATTTTTCGATAATATTTTAATTTCTCTAGAGTGGTTTCCATATTTGATCACCAACTGCTGTTAGCAAATTCATAAAATATTACTAATTTTTTGGTTCAAAAGGCAATTGATTGGATTTATCAGACGAGCAATTTTCTACTTTGGATTATCAATTTTCTACTTTTGATTACCACTTAAAATTATGTTAAAAAAACTCAGTTTCATAGAGTAAATACGCGTTGAAATCATCAAATGACTATTTTATGACGAATAAATATTAAATTAAAATTTTTAAATAATTGAGAAATTTTGGTTATCACAGTTTATATAAAATTCAAAATCCGTTTATTGCCTAATAAAATAGACAAAATGAGTGCTTTGGACAAATTCCTGAAGGTTATATAATTCAGAAGTTTTGACTCAGTAAACAAAGTTTAGATTAGAAGATTTCCCGGTCAAAGGACTGATTTGAAAACCAAAGTAATTTCTCTGTCAGTAAGTAATTTTTTGACTTGAGTTTTGTTAGATGGCGAATGTGCTTCCGTAAACTGATGGTTAGAAATAAAAAAAAAGAAATATAAGTGGATGAAACAGATCAGATGTACTTTTAGAGTAATAATAAATTTGTTTTAAATTGTTTTGGAATAAATTTTAAACGTTTATTATATATTATATAATATATATTATATATTTATTTATTATATATTTTATGATATCCCAGCACAACTTTCGAAATGTATGTTTATAGAAGGATTCTATGGATATCATGAGTCGATAGAGTAACAAAGACTACCGTTCTTACACGAATGAGCAAATCTACAGAACTGCTGCTGACTATAAAGAAAAGAAAAACTAGGTGAGGAGAGAGATGAGGAGAGCAAAATATGATTTGATTAGACTGACCATTGAAGACAAAATACAAGGTAGAAGATCAGTCAAAATCACTTCCTAAAGGACATCCGAAGATGGTTTAATTGTTTCATCCATAGAGAGTTTTAGGGTTGCAATTTTCGCGAACTAAACAGGATATATATATTATATATTTTATATTAACTATTAAATATTATATTAAATGTTATATCTTATATATTATATATTATATGTCATATGTTATAGCTTATATATTATATATTATATATTATATATTATATATTATATATTATATATTATATATTATATATTATATATTATATATTATATATTATATATTATATATTATATATTATATATTATATATTATATATTATATATTATATATTATATATTATATATTATATATTATATATTATATATTATATTTATATATATTATATATTATATATTATATATTATATATTATATATTATATATTATATATTATATATTATATATTATATATTATATATTATATATTATATATTATATATTATATATTATATATTATATATTATATTATTATATTATATATTATATATTATATAGATATATCAACTCATTTTTAAAGATACTGTATAAATCGTTAAGTTTCTGATTGTTGTAGTTTTTCTACATACAATCACCAACTGCTGTTAGCCAACGCTCTGACACTTTTACAGATTTGTTCCAGTTCATGAAATTACACGCAGTAAATAAAATTTAATAAGGTTTTCCAATTGAAATGACCGATTTAAAATTTATTTTTGGTTCAGTGGACAATTTTCATGACTTTATCAGTTTTACTTGATAAAGAATTTTCCGAATTTGATTGAAAGTTATTAAATCTGAGAAAACAAGAGTGATAAAGTTGTTTTCTCAATATTTCCTTTCATATTAGACTCGAAAAGTCCTAAAAAGGACTTGTATCAAGATGTATTCGAGGGTCATCTTAAAACGATGTAGTCAACAGACAGAGAGAGCGTTGGAAATAGTAACCAGTGTATTCCGTCTTCTAGAGACCCTGAGAGGTGAAGGAACACAAAGATCTCGGAATGCGATTTTTCTCAAAAACTACACGCATAATATGACAACCCATGCAATAGTGATGGTTTCCATAGATGCGATAGCCACATTCTTATCTTAGCGCGGAGTGTTGTAGACATGGAGAATTTTCAGTATCCTTGAAGAACTGGCATAAAATGACATTATCAAAGATAGAAAGTTATTTCTTGAGCACTAAACATTTTCTAGTTCATAAAGGTAAATCTAATGACAAAATTGGTTAGGTTTTTCGTGGTGACGTAACAAACTCTGATGTTATATTGGATAATGTAGTTTATTTTAGTGAACGCCTTGAAGACGTCGGTAAATATTAAGTGTCTTTTTACATAGCGCCTAATTTCCGACAAACATAAGCAAGGTTAACCTAAAACATCAATTAAATTTATTCAGTGCATTTTTACCTGCTGGCCAGACTAACGTTTATTAAAAAAAAACCGGTTAAGTGCAAGTTAGACTTGCGCAATTAGTGTTGCGTACCGTGATTGCTTTTAAAATAAAATAAAATCCTTACCTAGGCTAAGTCCCTGACATGTATATATCTTAAGATCTGTGTCTTAGATACCTAATAGCCAATAAATCTATCTAGCCCAGTGTAGAATCTAGTAAATATATAATAAAAGACTGTTTTTAGTCAATTTCCACTGGTTTATTTATAATTGTGATGACGCGTTTCGCTGTCGATGCAGCTTCTTCGGATCTACATTATACACTGTCAAGTTAGGTTTAATGTTTACAATTTTATATTATTTCCTAATTGTAAAATTACACCTATTTAAATTATCTTGATAGTATGGGAAAACCCACACAGACATGGTATTAGGAGAATAAATTCAATAATGGTGAAATCTACCTGGTCGTTGAGCAAAGTACCTGTAGTCCTTAATCGATTTATTTGCGTTGTTTCTAAAAGGTTTAGTTTTAAACCTTTTTGTTGGGTATGTAAAATTTTGAAATTCTTATTAAACCTGTGATTCTCTGTTAAAAGATGATTAGCATATGTTGAATTAGACTTTCTATGTGAATTAGCCTTTTTTCGTGTTCTGTAATTCTTTGTATAAATGTACGTCCAGTTTGTCCTATGTATGCTTTTAGGACATGACGCACATGTTAATTGATACACCCCTGATTTATTATCTTTATTGATTTGCTGTTTGTAAGTTTTGAGATATTTCCTTATAGTATTGTTTGTCTTGTAAGATAATATTTTTTTTATTTAAAAATTTTCCCAGTTTTTCTGTTGGTTTGCCGAAATAGGTTAAGCATTTAAATGTGGTGTTTCTGTCCTTAAAACATGAGTATATTTCTGAAGTTGCCTTGTTTCTAAGTTTTTTTTTTTTTTCCTAACAATGTTATCGATTAAGGTAACTGAATAACCGTTGTTAACGGCTACTTGTTTTATATAGTTTAATTCTTTAGTAAATTGTATTCTGATAAGGGGATATTAGTTAATCTGTGTATAAAACTATGATAGGCCGCGAGTTTATGATGGTTGGGGTGGTGAGAACTATTATGAATTGTGGTATCTGTATGACAGGGTTTGTGATATATTGCAAATTCATGTTTTTTCTGGTTTTACTGATTGTTAAGTCTAGGAAGTTGATTTTCCCTTCGACTTCTTCTTCCATTGTGAAAACTGATATTTCTATATAAAGAATTAATGTACTGTAAAAAGTGAGTTAATTGTCCGTCCGTTCCTGTAAAGCATACAATTATATCGTTTACGTATCGATACAAGTATAGACAATTATTACTATTGTTATTATGGTTGTTAAATATCATTGTTTCAATACTATCCATGAAAATTTCAGTAAGTAATGGGCTTAATGGACTCCCCATAATTAACCCCTCCTTACTATTGTAGAATTAAATTAGTTAAATGAAAAATAATTTGGTCTTAGACAAGTTCTTAAATAAATTAATTATGTCCATTTTTAGTGTTCCGTACGGAACACTTATAAGATCACTTCGGTGTCTGTCTGTGTGTCTGTCTGTCTGTCTGTCTGTCTGTCTGTCTGCCTGCTGTCTGTCTGTCTGTCTGTCTGTCTGTCTGTCTGTCACACCCGATTTTCTCCTTCTCCGAAACTATTTGACATAGAGAGGTGAAATTTGGTAACAATATAGGAATTGATGGCCTCATCAGAGCCATGTAGTTTTGAGAATTAAATTTTGACTTAAGGGGTTAGTTTTGGGGGGTGAAGTCGGAAGTGAAAAAAAAATTTTTTTTTACTAGGTCATCGAGTGTGGTGTCAAATGAATGCTTATGAAAACACGAGTAAAAAATATATATATAATATTATACTTGCGCGCACTTTTTCTTTGTATTATTTTTAAAAATTCGCGAAAAAATCGCTGTCCCGGGCCTTATCTCGAAAAGTACTTATCAAAAAATTTTGAAAAAAATTCCGGAATATTCTCCACGGGGTGTAGATTGAACGAAAATTATCACGAGTGCATTACCTTTAATAATTTTTCTGGTATTTAAAAAAAAAACAAAATTTCAAGGTCATCCGATTTCAGTAAAGATTGGAAACAAACTTTGTTGAAAACTCATTTGGGGGGGTGTTTTGTGAAGTTATTGATCATTTTATACCACCGTAACATAAATTTTGACTTAAGGGGTTCGTTTTGAGGGGTGAAATCGGAAGTGAAAAAAAATTTTTTTTTACTAGGTCATCGAGTGTGGTGTCAAATGAAAGCTTGTGAAAACACGAGTAAAAAATATATATATAATGTAATACTTGCGCACACTTTTCTTCGTGTTACTTTTAAAAAATCGCTGAACCCTACCTTATCTCGAAAAGTACTGATCAAAAAATTTTGAAAAAATTCTGGAATATTCTCCACGGGGTATAGATTGAACGAAAATTATCACGAGTGCATTACCTTTAATAATTTATTTGGTATATAAAAAAAAAAAAAATTCAAGGTCACCAGTTTTCAGTAAAGATTAGAAACAAACTTTGTTGAAAACTCATTTGGGGTGTGTTTTGTGAAGTCACTGATCATTTTATACCATCCTAACAAAAATTTTTATTTTAAAAACAATCAATGTACGGAACACTAATTGTGCAAGTTCAACTTGCACTTGACCGGTTTTTATAACTTTCTTTACTTTGTTTTTTGTAATAAACCAGTGGAAATTGACTAAAAATAGTCTTTTATTATGTATTTATAATGAATTTCCATCAAGTAGAAGCTACAACCATCCGAAATTAGAATCTAGTAATAAAAGTGTAAAACAATTATTTACTACTAAATATTTGTGTAATTATAAACAAATAAAATAAAATTCTTTTGTCTTGATACAGTAGCGATGAGCAACCAATAATGTACTTGAAAATTTATTAACAAAATCTCTTCCATGGTGTCGAGGAACAGAGGTTTCATTCTTTTTTTATACTAGAAAAATTATCAAACATAATGCACTCATGACAATTTTCGCTCAATCTATATGTTATTTGAACTGTTCCAGAATTTTTTCAACATTTTTAGAACAGTAATTTTCGAGATAGGGTGGATGGACAACAATTTTTGGCTATTTTTTTTAAGATAATACAAAGAAAAGTGTGCGCGAGTATTGCATTACATATATTTTTGAACTGGTATTTTCACACGCTTTCATTTGACACCCTATTCGATGAATCCCATTAGATGACCTGATAAAATTTTTTCACTTTCGATTTCACCCCTTAAGTCAAAATTTAACTTTTAAAACTACACGGCTCTGATTGGGCCATCAATTCCTGTATTTGTGCGAAAATTTCAACTTTTTATGTCAAATAGTTTTGGAGCAAATCGGGTGTGATAGACGGAGGGACAGACAGACACCGAAGTGATCCCATAAATGTACCGTACGGAACACTAAGAAGGCTTATTTAAAGTGTCACATACAAAACTTGGACCTAATAAAGAAGTTTCTCCTAAATCAGACCTAAAGAGTCCTTTATCTGTCTTATTCTATCTATCCTATATATCTCTGCTAAATACAGCAATATTACGTACTTTATTATCAGGAAAAACATGAAATGTCAAGAACATTTGGCAAATAATAATTCGTAAAGTTGGCGCCATATGTCACAATCATGTTTGACGTCACTTTGTTGTGCAGAAATGCCTTAGAAATCATTAGAGCTGATTAATGGCCATTGTCCGAATACGTCAGAGCAATGTAAAACTGGGAGCGCTCTAGGAGGATAATTTCGAATAACGGTCGTTCCATTTTTTTCTATTACAGCAAGACAAAAAATTTATACATAGAAAGAGGTTCATTATTTTTCTATTAAAGACTATATAAACGATATCCATACCTGATCTTTCTATTTTTTTCATTGAGTCAAGTCTACGTCTAGAAGTGTCTTAGTGTGCGAAGAGTTTATAGCAACTTAACACTCAGTAAGAGCGGATATGGAGGTATCAAGATTTTTTTACAAGAGTAAAATTGTTAGTAAAGTGTAATGGAATAATATCAGTTGCACAGAAATGTATGTGAACTCAGTTCGTATTTCTGGAAAGGGTTATCAAGTTGGTGGGCAGATTCTCTTGTTAAATTAAATATAAACGACCAAGTACAAGTCGGACTTGCGCAATTATTGTTCCGTACGTTGATTGCTTTTAAAATAATAATTTTTGTTACGGAGGTATAAAATAATTCACAAAATACACCCCAAATGAGTTTTCAACAAGGTTTTTTTCCGATCTTTACTGAAAACTGATAACCTTGAAATTTTTCCTTTTTTTTATATATACCAGTTAAATTATTAAAGGTAATGCATTCCTGATAATTTTCGTCAATCTACAACCTGTGGAGAATATTCCAGAATTTTTTCCAAATTTTGTAATCAATACTTTTCGAGATAAGGGGGGGACAGCGATTATTCGCAATTTTTTTAAAAAATAATACAAAGAGAAGTGTGCACAATTATTATATTACATATTTTTTGAACTCGTGTTTTTACAAGCTTTCATTTGACACCTCACTCGTTGATCTAGTAATTTTTTTTCTTCCGATTTCACCTTTCTTAAGTCAAAATTTAACACTTAAAACTACACGGCTCTGATGAGGCCATCCTGTAGTTTAAAATTTCAACTTTATATGTCAGATAGTTGCGGAGAAAATCGGGTGTGGCAGACGAACAGACAGACACCGAAGTGATCTTATAAGTAATATAGATAGAGCTATAAGGAATAATAGAGAGTTCTAGGTAAAAAATAGTAAGAATTAACACCGTTTTTAGAAATTGCTAGAAACTTTTGTGTACAAATTAGTGGAAAGGCGGATTTTTTTGAAATTTACAGATTATTCTGTTAAAAAATCAGAAGCAAAATACTTAATTTTTATAAAGCTAGTAGTAGTAATTTATTAAGTAATACATAGTAATAATAATTTCTATTTCTTATAAAATTCTAGAATATTCTACCGCATTTACGAATCAGATAATCTAAAAAATCCCCTCAAATAGGGGTTATCCAACTGGAAATAAAAATTCCTGAAGGCCTATGAATTTCAAGGGCGCCTGTTTTACTAGGACATCTTCTTTCGGATTCTACATACTATATATTATATTATGCCCCGCTATCTCTTTTCTTGCGGGTATTTGATTTAATATTGGTCTGTTCGTGTGTCCTAATTATTTCTTCAGTCCAAAAAACGTTTATCGCATTTAAAAACATTGCTATACACTTTTTTTCATTTTTTTTTTTCTTTTTGTGCCATCGTGCCAAGTTCTGCGTAAAATTTAACAACTAGCTCTTAGTTTCACGTAATCTCTATAATCACGTTGTTTAACTCTTAAATATTATATCTTAGTTATTTATCTGTTCATATTTTACATTAAAATCAGCTTTTAAATGACATATTTACTCTGTAAATGGTACCACTAGTTTATGATATGAAGCACTTTTACGAATTATCACAATAATAGTAATATTTTTTTCATGAGCATAGCACACGTGCTGTAGGGAAATTCTCCAAGCCCTACAAGAGCGATACGGGTGCGGAAAAAGCGATTCACGTTGGTCTTGAATCGCTGTAAATTGTACTCAGTGGAAAAAACATAATCTCCGGCAATTGATTCTAAAGGGCTGAAGCTCTCCATATAAAAAACGTCTTGAAAAGGGTTATACGAGGATTGGTAAGCTGAACATGATACGAATGTAAAGATATTAGCGGGACGTTGATTTCTAATATGCACCGCTCTGGGAGGATTAATAGTCCATCTAATACTTTGTATGGAAATACATCTAGAATAGATTCAAATCGACAGGGGTTCTTCGATGTTCCAAGGTTACTGATGAGTTCTGGGTCTCTAATCAGGTGAATAGAATTCAATAAATGCAGTGTATGTTTGGGTGCAGACCCTAAAAATGAGAGCAATATTCCATCGTTGGTCGAATTTGAGCGTTACAGAATTAACAGTTGTTGTGGAGATAGAATTTTTTCCAAGTCTTTGTTAAGTTACATGACTTTCAGCTATCTGCTGATATTTGCATGAGTAGCCTTTATAATGGATGATGAGAAATAAGCTTGGTTCTTTTCAATAGCCTTCAGGCATACCTGCGTCGATAGGAAGGTATTAAAAACAAATCCATCGACTGCTACTCGTAAGGAACGCTCTCTGAAAAAACACAAGAGCCATAAACAAAACTTTTCAAACTAATCATAAGAGCTTAGCTTAGCCAACAATCCATCATGCCAGGAACGGTCGAATGCCTTGGATATGTCAAGTGCATCCGCTCGAGATCCTCCATATTGTTCAATTGCGTCGTTCCAAACATGTGATACATAAGTTAGATTTCCTGTTGATTCTTTTCTTATCAAATCCTTATTGATGGTCGCTAATAATATTGAATCCTTCTAGATGTTTTAGGATATGCTGATTGATAGCTTTTTCCATAACTTTCGATATTATTGAGTGCAGCGCGACTGGTCGATAGTTGTTTGGCAAGGTCTTCTTGCATTTTTTGGGTATCGGCTGAACTGTAGGGCACTTCCAGCAGGAAGAAAATATTCCTTTTCTGTAAGATAGGTTAAAAATTCTACAGATACTTTTCATCACTTTAAAACTTGAAGGTTTTAGTGAGAGTTACGTTCGACTTTTGACAGACCCCAGATAATTTATAAAACCATAACCATGTAGAGTAAATGAGGTTGAGCTAGCTGCAGAAACATCTACCACCAAAAGTTGAAAAAATGACAGGGATATTTCAATTAATAATTGTTTGAGATTTGAGAACATATGTTTTAAGGATCCACTTCTACTAAAACATGAAAAAATAAAACAACTTTAAAATAACCAACACATGTGAAATATCAAGAACAAACAATGAACATACTCGTAAAGATGCCACAGCCTTGTATAAGATTATTGTTATTGTTTAGCAGTCTACAAATCATTAATGATTTTCTTTGGAGCAGGCCGAACTCCGTAAACAAGAAATTTTAAATGGCGTTGACGACCCGCAAAGTAATTGGATGGTCTTCCTACGATACTATTATTTTTTTCAAAGAGAGGTTGTTCGATGTATTTTACATAAATTTATTGTAATGTATCAGTAGAGTTCTATGAATTTTAATTACTTAGTTTGCTTATCTCTTAAAAATTTTATATATATATATATATATATATATATATATATATATATATATATATATATATATACATATATATATATATATATATATATATATATATATATATATATATATATATGTATGTATATATATATATATATATATATATATATATATATATATATATATATATATATATGTATATATATAATATATATATATATATATATATATATATATATATATATATATATATATATATATATATATGTATATATATATATATGTGTACTTATATATATATATATATATATATATATATATATATATATATATATATATATATAATCATTAGCCTTTATTCGTCCACTGTTGGACATGCCCCCCAAGGCTTTTCCATCTTCTCCTGTCCTGAGCGGCAGCTATCCAATTCGTGTTAACTCTTTTTATGTTGTTGGTCCATCTAGTTCGCGGTCGACCTCGGCTTCGTTTATCCGCTCTTGGCCGCCATTCGAGGATTCTTCTAGTCCATCTATTATCCTTTGATCTCGCAATATGTCCCGCCCATCTTCATTTTGCTCTAGCTACTATCTCTAGGACATCCTCTGCACTCGTTCTCCTACGAATGTCCTCGTTTCTTACTCTGTCTCTAAGGCTTATACCAAGTATTGCACGTTCCATCCTACGTTGTGTTTTTGTAGTTTTCCTGCCGATGTTTTGGTCAGGGTTAGAGTCTTTAAACCGTAGGTGAAAACAGGTAGGACACACATATTGAAAGCTTTCCTTTTCAAAGTGATTGGACCTCATTTTTGACAACATCGCGAAGTTTGCCATATGCTGCCCATCCCAGTGTTATTCTTCTGGTCAGTTCCGCTGTCTGGTTATCTCTTCCAATCCTCACTTCGTGGCTCAGATATATATATAACCTTGCACTATATATATATATATATATATATATATATATATATATATATATATATATATATATATATATATATATATGTATATATATATATATATATATATATATATATATATATATATATATATTATATATATATATATATATGTATATATATATATATATATATATATATATATATATATATATATATATATGTATATATATATACATATATATATATATGTATGTATGTATTGTTAATGAAACGCGCGGCGAGGACAAAAATGACGTGTTTGATGTAGTGGTGATACCTCTTTTCCACAAAACTTTGGAACAATTTAATTCTTAAAGAATAGAACAATTTCATTACTCTCGGATATTTGATAGTCCAGTTTTATTTCCTTCATTTTAAATTGTATTGAATAAAAACAAAACAGAAAAGATAAAATTAAAATGAAAACAAAATAAAATATTTTGTTGATACAAATTGCACTGTACAGAAACAAATCTAAATAAATTACTTTAGCAGTCATAAATGTTATTTAATTGCAAATGGGTCTAATTACATTTAAAATTAATTTATGCATGACATTTACATAATGTCCCTGCTAACCTCAACAGAGGAAAGTTTTAGAGTGCGGTTTTGTAACTACAGAGTGGTTCTCATTAACGGTAAACTGGAGAATTAATATCCTTTTTGAATATAGATGTCCCTCCTGTAGTTGAAAATTTAACGCGGTGGTTGATATTTAATTACCTAGTCTGTCGTATATATAAAACCCAGTGTTTAATATCAAAGAATTATTAAGAAACGGAAAAGCCTCCAAATACTCTTAATAGTTCAGTAAGTTTGTAATTATATACTTATGTAACAAAACAAACTATTTATTATTAAATCCCCAATTTAAGTTAGAAACATCTATAATATAAATTGAAGGAATCTAAGAAATGCATAACTTCATTAAATTATACAGTATGTGAATCTAGGGTCCACTGAATCACAACGTGTACAATTTTAAATCAAATCGTTATATAACTTACTTAAAATTGTGCAACTGAGGCACAGTTCCTGTAGAATTCATTTCTTACCTTGGATACTATTCTTACATCATAATATATAATCTATTTCTAATGTAAAAGAACATTCACTCGGCTAACGACAAGACTATTGCATCATTTTTAGGGTTCAGTACGGAACACTTATATATATATTATTATATATATTATTATATATTTCAGTGTACGTCTGTCACACCCGATTTTCTCCCAGACTATATAACATAGAAAGTTGGAATTTGGCACAAATATAGGAAATGATGGCCCGATCAGAGCCATGTAATTTAAAAAGTTAAATTTTGACTTAAGGGATTAGTTTTGGGGGGGGTGAAATAGGAAGGCAAAAAAATTTTTACTAAGTCACCGAGTGGGATGTCAAATGAAAGGTTGTGAAAACACTGGTCTAAAAATATATATGATGTGATACTTGCGCATACTTTTCTTTGTATTATTTTTTAAAAAATTACAAAAAATCATTGTCTCCCCCTATCTTGAAAAGTAATGATTAAGGAAACCCAAATATGCAAGTGAAAAACTTTAAAATATGCGCATAAATATGCAAATAATTTTCTCAAAATATGCACATACATGTTGTAAATATGCAGTAAAAAAAATCGAAATAGACTTAAAAAATGTAAATTTATTGTTTCACATTACATGATACGAGTACTATACAAATGTAGCAAAATAAACCCATTTTAAATTTTCAACATACAGGGTTAAAGATGTCTTGTTCATTTAGCTCTTTATTTTTGTACGTTGGTTGGAAACATTGCATTAATGTGTGTTGTGGCCTATCTCCAGGTTTCGTCTTACTCTATTTGGCAATATTGCAAGCAGTTTTCACGTGTTGCTCTATTTGAAATTTTTTATCGCATGGTATCTGCAATAAAAAAAAAGAAAATTAGGTGCTTAGGGCAAGCAAAAATTAAAATTCTGCTTTGTACCTTTTTTATTAGATTACCTAGAAATACATACGTTTACGTATGTATTTCTATTTCGTGTTTTCGTTAAATAGAAATTTTGTTCGTTAAATGGAACAAAAATAACTTAAATAACGGCAAAATCCTGACAAAAATTTCGTTATGTTTAAATATTAAACGAAAATGAAATATCCTGTATATTCAGTAGGTATTCAAAAATTATACTTACAATTTTAACACATGCAGAACAGTAGGTTTTTTCCATATCGATTCTTAGTTCTTTGTATGGTTTAATCCACACTGACACATTACTGGCTTTGGGCATTTCACTGTAGTAAAATACGACTTACAAGATAAAAAGCACAAATCGACGTAACCACTTTAAAAGCACAACCAAAAATGAAATCTAATAAATTAATAATACAAGTATGCTCTGATGGTTGTCTGGGGTTTACTGACTGGTTTTTACTGACGCCTGCCAAAGACCTACAGTATTATAAATTCCTTCAAATATGCACATATATGCTATTTTTAAAGCATTTATGCAAATATTTAGAAAAATGCATATAATATGCAAAATATGCAAAATATGCGCTTCGCATATTTGGGTGTCCTTAGTAATGATCAAAAAATTCCGAAAAATTCTGTAATATTCTTCATATCTTCACTTAGATTGAGCGAACATTATCACGAGTGCATTCTGTAAAAAAAAACTATGAAAACTATGTTGTTTGACAGTATGGTGGAGGTTATTTAAATATACTTTTCAGTACATACGGATGGGTACTGAGAGAAAATAATTTTATTTTATTTGTTCATAATTAAACAAATATTTAGGAAGTAAATATTTGTTTTACACTTTTATTATTAGATTTTAGATTGAGCTATTTTGATTTATTAGCTATTAGTTAGCTAAAATGCTATCACTGTTATACATTATTATCTAAGAATAAACGTCAAAATACATATTGGATCTTAAGATGTCGGGGATTTAATTAACTTAGCCTAGGTACGGAACACTAATTGGGCAAGTCCGACTTTTACTTGGCCGTTTTTTTGTCTCATAATAACCGCCGCATTTAGTCATGGTTTCCTAGAATTTTAGGTCTTACAAGAGAGACAGACTTATAAAGAAGTCTACCAATTTGTCTCAGTTAGAAAAAACCTAAAACATATTTAACAAGTCACTCACAAGATGATATATCTGCCAATCGGCCATACTTGAACAAGATCATATTACTTATCTCTATACAAGAACCCTCTTTCCCAATTATTTTAATTACATATACCCCAAAATTTTTATAATCATTCAGATCACATTGTTTATTTTTTTTACCGAGAAAAAATACTAATATTAGCCCGAATTCACGAGTACGCTAAAATCTTCGGACTTTAACGCAACGCAGTACAGTAAAATTAATTACAGTATCTAGTTTCCACAACTAGTTTTTTGTAATTAATTGCAATTTTAAATAAATTCTTTAGTAACATGTGCAACTTTCAATATTTGGTGCGATATGGTCCGTTAGTAATCATCTCCATAAGCGGTCTGACAGAACCAAGAATAACATTTTATTATAAGTAACTCAGCTAAAATACAAGCTGGAATTATTTTTAGATTTTGTAAAATTATCTTTTTAATTCCTCTTACATCTCCGATGGCAAAAAGTATTTTTAGTGTATACCATGAGAACAGTGTTTGTAGTTCGTATTATAAATCTTTATGCTTGTAGTGTTATTATTGTGATTTTTTTGTTCTTCTTTCTCACATTTGGTCAATATGGTTCCATGTTTGGCTGACAGGACTATCCCAAGTCGGCACAAACGCTATTGCCATTGTGTATAAAGGAATGACCTGACAATGTTACATGTTTTCAAAATCACTGACTTCTGAATGCTCTTGTGTGTACTTCTGAATGCTCTTGTGTGTGTTTGTGTTGAGTCCTAATTGTACTAAGTGTGGTGTGAATGTTGTTGGTGTAAGGCCTATGGCTGATATGGCGAGGGGGACAATGATGACTTTTTCTTGTTTCCTTTTTATTTCTGTTGCAAGGTCTGTGTATTTGGAGATTTTTTCTGCGTATTTTGTTTGCATGTTTGTGTCGTTAGGGGCAGCTATCTCAATCAGATAGGTGACTCTTCCTTTTTTCTGTTGAAAAGTAATATCGGGTCTATTGGCGGGGCTGTTTTATCTGTACGAATACTGATGTTCCAGTAGAGCGTGTCATCTTTATTTTCAAGTATGAATGTTGGTGTGTATTTGTAGTAGGGATCTGTATTTTCTATGAGTTTGTATGTTGTAGCTAGTGCTTGGTGAACTACTTTTGCCATGGAGTTATGTCTGACTGTGTATTCCGTTCCAGCTAATATCCGCTTGTTATGTGTTCGAACGTTTCTGTATGCTGGTGGCTGCATCTGTCTTCTCTAATAGTTGGGTCTTTGATGATATGCTTTTTGTAGTTTCTGGTTAATATGACTTTACCCTGGATGGCAAGTAAGAAGCCCTCTGTTTCAGGGAATAGCTGCCCATCCTGTAACCAGGCGTATGGTTGTTTTTTATTTACGTGGTCTTGTTCTATGTGGTATCTGTGTTTTCCGTGGAGTGTTTTTTTCTGACCACGTTTTCATCTTTTCCTGTTGTAATTGGATGTGACCGTGTGTGTCTGCCAGGTGATCTGCCCGGATAAGTCGAGAGGTGTGTAATTTTTGTCTACTTTCACTCTTACTGTGTGGAGGCTGGTTTGCTTAGTATGAGAGAAGTTCCTAAGTGCTTGTATTAGTTTTGTGTGTAGTGATCTGATGTCTATGATTCCTCTTCCTCCTGTCTTTCTCTCGATGATAAGTCTTTCTTTGCATGCGTTGGGGTGTAATTTCCTGTATTTGGTGAATTGAGAACGTATAAGGATGTCAATGTTTTCTATATCTGTGTGTGACCATTTGATGATACCAAATGAATATGTGAGTATAGATATAGCGAACGTATTGATGGCTTTAGTGAATTCCTTGGAGTTGAGTTTTGTTTGTAAAAGTTTCGTGAGTCTGTTTTTGAATTCAGTTTTGAGCTCGGTTTTGATGTGAGTATGGTTGAGTTTGGTGCTTTGTTGGAAACCTAGATATTTGTATGCTTTTTTGTCAAGCATGTTATCGAGTGTTTCGTTGTTGATGGTTTCTGTCTCATGGTGGCCTTTTCACTGGCATTTGTTGATGTGGAGCACTTTGCATTTACTTATACCAAATTTTATATTGATATCTAAGGTGAATATTTTGAGGAGTTCTTTCAGCTGTGTTTTTATGGCAGCATAGAGTTTTATGTCATCCATATATAGGAGATGGTTTATTTTATGTTGGTTCACTTTTTGGTGTCTGATGTTAAAGCCATGATCTGTTACATGCCATGCCATGTTACATTATTATTCTTAACATTATTATTATTTTGTTTCAGGTATGCAATCCAAGGATCCAAACAGCAAACAAATAAATATATAAATAAACCTGCATTAGATTTGTAATAGTAAGTATCTGTTAATAAAGAAATGTCGTTTCTAGCTCAACTTAATACCAATTATTTAAAAAGATCAGTGTTAAAATTAATTTTTACTAAGGTACTTTTCTGTATAAAAATAATTAAATGGCGCTTCAACAAACTTCTAACTTGCTCATAACAAGGCAATCTTGTTTTATGCATTATGGCTTTAAAAGTTTTCGTACTTGATAAAATCTGAAATAAAATTCGAATAAAAAGGAAAAACTAATTTTTAAAAATTGTAGTTCAATAATTAGCTATAATTGTAAGCAAAGAGAATGTGAGAAGGGAATTCAATTAACAAATTAGCAGCAAATATAAATATTTGCCTTTTACTTATCTTGATGGGCCTACTCAATAAAAGTAATATTTACATGTTTATTTCACTTTATTAACCCAGTAGAATCATTTTACGCGGCAAAATTATAAAAATAATACGTACTTTTCTTGCAAATATGTAGTTCTAAAATAAGAACTGATTTTGGCTTAAAGAGTTGATTAATTGGTCCGTTACTTTGTGATAGTACATTTTAACAATAAAATTACTTATTTACTCAAACTCAAACGCTTAACTAAGACTAAAATAGATTTTTTGTATTTATCTATAATATATATAAAATGCACGTCTCTCTGTCTGTCTGTCCGTGAGTGCGCTTATCACTCGAGAACCACTTATCCGATTTACGTGCTTTTTTAAAAAAAAAAACATACATATGTTCTCTGGCCAGGTTATAGGATATATCTTATTACGTTAGGTATCATAAGAAATAAGCAGTGACGATAATAGTGAATCAAGTTGGAAAAAAGTTTGCCGCTAGCGCGTTCTCTTGCAATACACTGCCTAAACCATTAAATATGGAACAATATCATGTAGCAAGGAATATAATAAATATAAAATGCAACGTCTCTCTCTCTGTCTGTCTGTCTGTCCGTTAGTGTGCTTATGACTTAGAATTACTTATCCGTTTTACATGTTTTTTTTTAATTCATACATTTGTTCTCTGGCCAGGTTATATAATAATAATAATCTATGTAATATATATAAAACGCAACGTCTCTCTGTCTGTCTGTCCGTTAGTGTACTTATCATTCGAGAACCAGTTATCAGATGTACGTTTTTTTTTTTTAATTCTTAACTTAATATTTATTCAAAAAAAAAAATCTATAATATATATAAAACCCAACGTCTCTCTGTCTGCCTGTCCGTTAGTGCGCTTAGCACTCAAGAACCACTTATCCGATGTGTTTTTTTTATAAAATACATATGTATATATAAAAATAATACGTGCTTTCCTTGCAAATATGTAGTTCTAAAATAAGAACTGATTTTGGCTTAAAGAGTTGATTAATTGGTTCGTTACTTTGTGATAGTACATTTTAACAATAAAATTACTTATTTACTCAAACTCAAACGCTTAACTAAGACTAAAATAGATTTTTTGTATTTATCTATAAAATATATAAAATATACGTCTCTCTGTCTGTCTCTCCGTGAGTGCGCTTATCACGCGAGAACCACTTATCCGATTTACGTGCTTTTTAAAAAAAAAACATAGATATGTTCTCTGGCCAGGTTATAGGATATATTTTATTACGTTAGGTAACATAAGGAATAGGCAGTGACGATAATAGTGAATCAAGTCAACGCAAGCGGAGCCGCAGGCATTCATACCTCTGACATATTTTGGTCCCTGAATAAAATATTTCAATTTGTTACAGTCGAAAAAACAAGAATAGCTCAAAAATTTTCCAATATATTTTCTAATGACAAAGATAAAACTAATAAACATAATAAATCAGAAGTTTATAAACTTAAGTGTCAAGATGGCAATAACCGTTACGTAGACCAAACAGGATGGAATTTCAAAACAAGAACCGTATAACATAGTGCATCTTATAGGTTAAAAAAACGTCTTTTAGAAATTGACCATCCATTTCCTAATATTAATTGTTTACCAATACTTCATACGATACCTAAAGGGTCAAAACTTAATTTCTTGGAATCAATAGTTTACAGACACTCAAAGAACCATTATATAAATTTGCTAAATAGTCAAGTAGACATCGGAAATTGCGTCCGGTACTAACTTTAATAGCATCTAAGATACCCCCATCCTTTCATTATATACCAGGTGTACAAGTATGAAATGCGGATTTTAGACTGTGCACCAATGCAGTTTGTGCTGTAAAGATTTGACACTGCGCCATTTTGTTGTGTCATCAATAAGTATCAGACGTGCACGAGTGATAAATTGGAAAAGTATGTGCATAGTGTTGTGTTGTTGTCTTCAATATGTCGAAATTTATACCGAACAAAGAGCATTCGCGGACAACATTAATTTTTTGTTTTCATTTGAAGAAAACTGCTGTTGAATCATACCGATTACTTCGAGAAGCTTATGGGGAACATGCTCCATCACAAGATACGTGTGAACGATGGTTTCGGCGTTTCAAAAGTGGTGACTTCGATGTTGCAGGCAAGGAACGTGGAAAACCACCAAAAAAATACGAAGATGTGGAATTGCAAGTATTGTTGGACAATGATGATTCGCAAACACAAAAGTAACTCGCCGAGCAATTGGGCGTTAGTCAAAAAGCTGTTTCCAATCGACTACGAGAGATGGGAAAGATTCAGAAGACCGGTAGATGGGTACCACATGAGTTGAACGACAGGCAAATGGAAAAGCGCAAAAACACGTGTGACATACAAAAGGAAGTCGTTTTTGCATCGTATAGTTACAGGGGATGAAAAGTGGATTTATTTTGAGAATCCCAAGCGAAAAAAATCATGGGTAGACCCAGGCGCACCATCCACATCGACCACAAGACCGAATCGCTTTGGCAGAAAGACGATGCTCTGTGTTTGTTGGGACCAGAGGGGCGTGGTCTATTATGAGCTGTTCAAACCTGGGGAAACGATTAATACTAAACGTTACCAACAACAATTGACTGATTTGAACCGTTTGTTGCTTGAAAAAAGGCGCGAATACCAAAAGAGGCAACACAAAGTCATTTTTCTTCATGACATACGGCAAAACCAGTTCGCGACACGTTGGAAGCACTCAGCTGGGATGTTCTACCCCATGCGGCTTACTCACCAGACTTGGCTTCTTCCGATTAACCACTTGTTTGCATCGATGGGTCACACACTTGCTGAGCAGCGCATTAGTTCCTACGAAGATGTGAAAAAATGGCTCGATGAATGGTTTGCAGCAAAAGGGGAAGATTTTTACTGGCGTGGTATTTACAAATTGCCCGAAAGATGGGAAAAATGTATAACAAGCGATGGAGCATACTTTGAATAAAGCACTTTTTGTCATTCTTCCAAATTTAACATGTTTTTTTAGAAAAACAATCCGCATTTCATACTTGTACACCTGGTAAAAGTAATACAAAAAATCTGTTTTGTAAATCTTTACAAAAAAAGATATTTAGGGTCAGTTAACAAAGTAAATAAGTTTATTGATTTTGAATTTTTCAAGTAAAGAGGAAATAAATTTGCATAATACGAATAAAATTACACAACATATCGACACCCACCCCTATTTCCTTGAAACGATAAAACTATAAGTTTCATCCCTATTTTTAATATTATATTTCGTTCGAGTATTATGATACTAACAGATTCACAGTCGGATAAACAGACCTATGGAAATGAGACCATATATTTTTCGTGATCTAAGAATCATGATCATTAGCTTATTCTTTCCATAGTCGGACGTAAGCCTCCCCAAATCTAAGAATACTAAAACGTAAAGAAAAGCAAAAATTGCGTAAGTAAATGTACGCAATCGATATAGTTATAAACTAACTTATAGAGGAAAATAGGAGAGTTTAAAATTATTCTGAAATTTATGTTTAAATCTAGATAAAAATAACTGATTATTTAAGCCATTTGAGGGCAGATGCTAATTTAAAGAACAAAGATTTTAGAAACTTTCGCTGAATGAACGACGACCTTAATTTCAACTACAATTTACACTCCTAAATTAAACAAATCTTTTGCTCTACCTAGCTCTTTGTAAATGTTTCCTTTGTCTAACTTTTCCCGTTTTAGAGGAAGGGAGTTCATTATAAAAAAAAGGTTGTCTTGATAGGATAAATATAAGGGTTCAGGTAGAAGTCTCCCATGTCGCGTTAATTCAGAAAATAAATGAATTTGTAAAATAATAGTAAACATAAAATTTGTCAACGGTTCGGTTTTCTACTTTATGGCTATAATTAGTTTTTAATAGGTTAACAACAATTCCTAATAAATAACACACCCTGTATATATATATATATATATATATATATATATATATATATATATATATATATATATATATATATATATATATATATATATATATATATATATATATATATATATATATATATATATATATATATATATATATATTTAACTTATTGGTCACTTCTCGCCTGCAAAACTAAATTAAAATATCATAGATTTAAATATAACTTGATTCTCAACTGTTTAAAAAACTGTACCTCATTGTCATGTAACGCCATCTCTTATATAGAAACCGAACACTTGTAAGAGCTCTAATTTATAATTTAACATATTCAGTGGGTAGTTTAGAAAGATGGTTGTAACTTAATATAAATTACATTATGATTTCGTTTGAGTGTGAAGCGTGCTTAAATAGGGCTTTAAACCATAACTTAAATTAGCACAATGGGAGTGAATGGAAGTGTTAAGTTCTAAGTATATTTATTTCTTTGGCCATGGCAATTTTCAGTTGCTCCTAAACATATTGTCTGTTGTCAATGGCGTGAAAATTCTAAGGTCACAGTAACATCTTCATTCGTACCCAAAACAGATATCAAGAAATTATTGACGAAACCAAGGAGATAAACAATCGAAGAACTAAAAACAAACTTCTTGCTGTACAGAGCCAGATAATAATACTATTGTCAATTTCCAGGGAAAACAGCATCCACTGTTTCCAAAATTGTAGTCAAGGACGCCCAATATTATCTTAAAACTGCGTGTCATAAAATGTATTATAGGGAAGTTAGGCACCAAAAAAGCTTCTGGTGCTAATGGAATACCTTCTATAGTAGTCAAAAAATGCTCGAGCCAGTTTTCTGTAGACTGGTCAACCTATCCTACAAAAAGGGAATGTTTCCTTTCTGCTGGAAATGTTTTACAAATTGAGACGATACTTAAAAAAGGCAAGAAGACCTTGCCAACTACCGACCATTTGCACTTCTTTCAATAATATCGAAAATTATGAAAAAGGCTATCAGTTCGAATCTTCTAAAATATCTCTAAGGATTAATATTATTAGCGGCGTTTAATATGGCTTTGGTAAGAAAAGAATCAACAGGAAATCTTCTAACTTACGTATCACATGTTTGGAATAATGGAAGTGAATATTCTGGATTGATATCTCTAGGGCATTCGACTGTGTTTACCATAACGGAGTGTTGGCTAAGCCAGGCTCTTAGAATATGTCTAAAAAGGTTTTGTTTATGGCTCTCGTGTTTTCTTAGAAAGCGTTCTTTACGAGTGGTAGTCGACAGGTTTTATTCACTAAGAACACCGGTGTCTCTCAAGACTCCATGTTGTCTCCTACGTTCTTTCTCCTTAACATTAACCATCTGCTGCAACAAGACCTGGAAATGACAGGAACCAAGTAAAATTTAACGCTACAAAAACCCAAGCAGCAGTTTTTTTCTAAAAAAGTTAACGTTGCTGAAACCGACATAATTATGTCGGGCCATTCCTCTAATATCGTCATTCAATTTGCTGGGCGTTAATTTGGGAGCAAGTATGTTTTAGCATAGACTTATTGCATGCATAGCATAGCGAGCTTCTCAGAATTTCGAACTGGGAAGCTTTGCTCTCACTCCACAAAAGGTTTAATTCTCTACAAAGTTCAAAAGCCAACGATGGAATACTGTTCCCATTTTTGGGGCACTGCTCCTAAACATTCAATGTATGGATTCTATTCAGAAAAAAGCTGTTCGCCTGATTGGAAGTCCACAACTTACCAACAACCTTAATTCCTTGGAACATCAAAGAACGGTTGGCGATTTGAATCTATTCTACAGGTACATTCATGGAAAGTGGTCAATGGATGTAGCCCGTCTAATTCCTCTGAGTTGTACATGCTCTGAATACACTAGTACATCATACTAATACATCACACCAGTTATGGAGAACCTCAACACTTTGGAATAATTTACCGACAACTGTGTTTCCCACCGATCACAATTTAACTCATGAAACGCTTTTTCCACAAACGCGTCGCTACTGTAGCGCATAAAAAAATTATGCAAAACATTTTCCTAGATTAAGTTAATAATTGATACGAAAAAGTCAAATTCGATAATTATTTACAATTCGTGTTTATAAGGGAACTACGAAGGCTACCTTTTAAGTTTTTACGAAAACAATGAAAGAAAAAAAATTTGTTGTTGTTTTATTGCTTCTCATAATATTCGTCTTTAAGATTTACACACTTTTTCATGCTTTTGAACCAATTCTCGAAACATTTTTTTCCACTCTCAAGTTGGTACTTCAAAAACATGTTTTTGGAAGAATTCAACAGCGTCTTGAGGTGATCAAAATCGCCTTTTTTGATATTCGGGGACAAAAAGAAGTCTTTAGGTGATAAATCAGGTGAATACGGGCAATGAGACATTAATTCGATGTGTTTCTCCGTCAAATAACTAAATATTTGACATGCTGTGGGAGAGCTGGCATTGTCAAGATGAGGATTGATGCGACGTTTTCGATTGTTTTTCCTAATTTCAACGATAACAGATTATTGTATACCATATAACATTAACTGTTCTACGATCCTCTAAAGCAATGGTTGCAACATGTCTAGTATAACCAAAGAAACAAGCGATCATTTTCATGGAAGTGCTTGGCGAACGAGCCACTTTCGTTGGATTCAGTTTATCTTGAAATACCCAAACAGTTGATTGTTGCTTAGTTTCCAGTTCGTACGAATATATCCAGGTTTCATCTCCTGTTACGATGTCGTATACGGATTTTACATGTCCTCGGTCGAATTTTTTGAACATTTCCTTACACTAGTTGACACGACCCTGTTTTTGAGAATCCATCGGGAACAGCTCAATCTTAATCTCATAGTAGGTCACATACCGATCCTCTTCAATCATGTTGCCCACAGCATCGATGTTTTTTGGTACAACAACCGATTTTAATGGACCTTCACGAAATTCATCGCTGACGGAAGCACTACCATGACGAAATTCTGCAAACCAATTATAAACAGCTTTTTCTGATGGTGATTCATTACCAGAAGTTGAACGAAGCAATTCGAGGCATTGCTGTAGAGTTAGATCTTTACTAAAATCATAAAAAATCATCCAACGAAAACCTTCGCGTGAAATTTCCATTTGTTCACAAAACCGTTTTTTTTAAACGCTCACTGGAAACAAACTACTCGGCCAATTTCTGAGCTGCCACTGTTTTAACAGCAACAAATATCAAATTTTAAAACAGTGGTAATGTCATATCTTAATAGCGCCATCTATAGGTCGTTTGTAAAATTTAAAGGCGGCCCTTGTACTAGATACATAACTAATCAAATTTTTTTTCTTTATTTTTTTGTTATAACCACTTCTATTGGCAAATATAACTGCTAATTCAATTATTAAAAGTAAAAAAAATCTTTTTTTCTCGCAATTTTTATTTCCAAACAGGAATAACTCCCAAACTTTTGAAAGTTATAAAAGTTTAGGTAGAAAGTTATTGCCCACAATAATAGTTAAAACTTTAGAAATGAACCACAAAACTTCGAGAAACGTGGTTTTGACGTAGCGTTACATTGAAAATTTAATTTTCAAATTTTGAGATTTATTCTTGGATTTAAATAGTAAACGTGACCGTGCAATATGTAAGTTGTATTGAGATTGCAGCTGATAACTGCCAAAAAGTTTACGATTTTGACAGTTTGGTTTATTTTATCTTAAAGAACCAGTAGCAGAAATTTAAGATTTTTTAGCGCTTAGACTTTTAAAACACTCGCAGTGTTTATTCTTAATAAGACCTCCGTACTGAGTTTATATAAATATATATATATATATATATATATATATATATATATATATATATATATATATATATATACTGCTGAGTAAGCCTTTTAAATTTAAAAATCGCCCGGGCATTTTCAAATCGGATTAATTTTGTTTCGTTAGGTTGGTAGAACCTTAACTGCCATCTGTGTCAAATTTTAAGACCATAGCGTCAGTATTTAATAAGATTAGCTTGCTCATCAACAAAAGTGCGTTTTTCGATTTTTAACATGAGTGAAAAAATCAGCAAAAAAGTTGCATTGTTTTAAAATGGTTTTTCTGCTTCCCAAACGTTCGAATTTGTCTAAAGATGGGCCGATAACTCTTGATTTTTTCATCAGATAATGCGCCTTCTCACACAGCATTGGTTCTTCGCGACTTTTTCATCAAAAATTCAACTTATATCATTCCGCAATCGCCCTATTCGCCTGATTTAGCTCCGTCGGACTTCTGGCTATTCCCTAAACTCAAAAAACTGCTTCGAGGACATCGTTTTGAGTCGATTGAGAAGATTAAAACCGAATTGAAGACGGCTTTAAAGGCCATTCCAGAAATCGAATTCCACAACTGTTTCAAAGACTGGGAAATACGTTGGCATAAATACATTGTATCTAAGGGGGATTACTTTGAAGGGGACAAAATAAATTTGGAAAAATAAATAACCCGTTTGCGTTTTATTTCAAAAGTCTTACTATTTTTTTGATCACAGTAATATATATATATATATATATATATATATATATATATATATATATATATATACATATATATATATATATATATATATATATATATATATATATATATATATATATATATATATATATATATATATATATATATATATATATATATATATATATATATATATATATATGTAACCTATTCGGTTTTTTGACGAACCGCTGTTAATTATCCACCGTAATTTGTTTCTAGTGCGATAAATGGTCTGGCCATTTTTACGGAGGTAGAACAAGTTGAAAAGATTGCAATGGGCTCAAAAACATAAGAATTGGTCCTTAGAGCAAGTTTGATCTCTCTCGGGAAACGGAGACAATTTGTCCGGCGATTAGGGGGAGAAAGAATGACATCACAGTGTATAATGCCTACCATAAAACACGAGAGTGGAGGAATAGTGGTGTGGGGTTGTTTCGCGGGTGATAGAGTAGGAATTTTGCAACACGCTGCGTTCCCTTCTGGTGCAAGACTTATCGACCGCTGGTTCATATTCCAGCAGGATAACGTTCCAAAATATAAATCTAAAATGGATTACATTCTGAAGAAAGAAAGAAACGGCGAATTGAAACTCATGATTTTGAAATAAGGCCAACGAATGTAAATCAGTTGTAGAAGTGTTTACAAGTTTGTTGAACTGAAATCTCACCTGATACTATGATGAAATTGATGTAAAGAATGCCAAAATTATGTGCAGCAGTCATCAAAGCAAAGGGGGTATTTTCGAACAGTCAAAAATTATCAATCATTTTTTAAAGATAATTTTCAAATATTTATATTACTTCTTTTTAATTGTAAATACATATGAGTACAGTAATAAACAAATAAGTTGCATAATACAAGAATTTCGTTTATCTGAAAGGTGTCCAAAGATTTTTGAGCGATACTCTATATATATATATATATATATATATATATATATATATATATATATATATATATATATATATATATACACATATATATATATATATATATATATATATATATATATATATATATATTATTTATTTATTTATTTATTTATTTATTTATTTATTTATTTATTTAACTCATGTTTTCACTAGTTTTCATTTGACACCACACTCGATGACCTAGTAAAAATTTTTTTTTTCACTTCCGATTTCACCTCCCAAAACTAACCTTAAGTCAAAATTTAACTCTGATGAGGGCATCAATTCCTGTATTATTACCAAACTTCAACTTTCTGTGACAAATAGTTTCGGAGAAAATCGGGTGTAACAGACGGACAGACAGACACCGAAGAGATCTTATAAGTATTCCATACAGAACTCTAATAATAGAGTGTTCCAGACGGACAGACAGACACCGAGGTCATCTTATAAGAGTTCCGTACGGAACACTAATAATAAGGTAAAAACTAGCATTAGGATACTGCCTTAAAAATTACCTGCTTAGTTACTTACCCTTCGGTTCAAATATTAAGGGTAGTGATTATATAAAATACTATTAATTTATTCATCCCAATCTATTTAATCTCCTTCCAAGTAATCTCCCTGAAAAAATAGTAAACGTGCAATGTCCGAAAAGAATCTCCAAGGAGTGGGAGAATAAGCGACAATGAATACTAGGAAGCTGAAGGCGACCACTGTCGCTAGAAAACTCGCCAAATAGTAATAATAAGAAGAAAAGAAACTTGGTAATTGACTCACTTACACGTCGCGGTTAAATACTACTCTCTTTATGTATTTGGTCAGTTGCCAAGAATCCTTTGTGTACATTAACTCGCTAATCGAAGAACACAGTCAACATGACTTCGATTTTTGATCGACTTTATCGTTGTTTTTTTCGATTTTAATATTGTACTCTTTTTAGTTGATTGTTGAGCCGTTTCTGGGTCTAGACTAACTTTTTGTCAAAAATTAATACCTTACCAGATAACAATAGCGGTTTTAGGTATAATTCTTCTGGGTCTCTTCTGTCTTTATTGAATAAGTGTTGCTGACATTTCGCCGATCATCCTACTGGCTTTTTGAAAGTTTGTTCCGAGAACTGACTTCTTCGGAATGTAGTAGGAAATTAATTTCAGTCCTCTTGCATCCGCCTTTTGTAATAATGAACCGGGGTGAGGGGGGCAGGACTTCATGAATGATCTGTTCCCAGTTTGGTGAAAGATTAGTCTTAATCACGATTATGGTTGTTGGGATGTTTAGATATTTTGATGGACTCCCGAATTTTTCTAAGATAGAAAAAGGAATTTGTAGCAAAGATTTTTAATTGATCAAAGAAAATATGGCGTCTTGTTTCATGCTGATTTTTTGCAAGTGATGAAGTGAAAATATTATGAAGACGTAGGCCCCTCGATGTTCGTTAGTTCTAGAACATCTTTTTCCGTTCGTTTAATCGATATAAGTTTTATCACAGCTACATGACATATTGCAGATTTCTGGATTTTCAAATGGAATCTTATCTCTGATAGATCTGAGATGTTGTGTTGGTTGAGAGCACGTAGAGAGTCGTATTCGTAGAATTTTTTGAAATTCGACATTCCTAATGTATAGGAGGAATTCCCAGAGACTGATCTGCTTGCCTTTTAGACTTTAAAGATACCTGTGGGGATGTATGTTTTTGAATGTATCGTTTTATATCCCAGTACTGGAAATTGTTTAATTGAAGAACGGAAGTGAAGTGTTTTAGTTCTGATTGAAGAGAATGTAAGCGAGAGAGTGATACAGCTCTATGAACAAGCGAGTTGATGACTGAATGTTTTTGGGTAGGATGCAAGAAAGCATTTAAATATCTGTCCGTGTGAGTAGGCTTTTGGTATACTAAGGGGCCCAAATTAATATCTGACTTTCGATTAATAACAATACCCAGGAAATGGAGAGAATTGTTATTTTCAATATCAAAGGTGGATATTTTGATGCAAATAGTTGAGATGATTGAGAAAACTTTAAAGAGTTTCTTGACAGTGTGGCCAAATTACAAAAGTGTCACCAACGTAACGTTTCGAAAGTTTTATTTTAAGATAAAAAGTATCGCTGGCTTATTTTTCGAAGTGTTCCATAAATACGAGGATGGATTGAAAAGTTCGCGGCCTAATTAAGAAAACAAAATAAAATACGTACAAAAATATTTTTATTTTTTTGCGTAATCTCCACCTAGCTCTATGGACTTCTGCCACTTGCTTTCCAAAGCTTCCACACCTGTTTCAAAAAAAGATTTCTCAAAGTCTTCAAAATACTGGTTAACTGCAGCTTCGACTTCTTCATTTAATGAAAACTTTTAGCCACCGAGGTGTTTTTGGAGGTTTGGAAACAGATACAGATGAAAGTCCGAAGGTGCCAAATCAGGAGAAATAGCCAGTTGGGGCAGCAATTCGAAACCACAATCACGAATTTACGCCATAGACTCAACAGACGTATGAACGCGAGCCTTGTCCTAATGGAATAAAACTTTCTTTCTTAGTAATCCTGGGCGTTTCTCTTTAATTTCTTGACATAAACGACGCAAAAGGGTGCAATAGTAAATATATATAAACAACAAATTCTGCTCTGTTTCACCTTTCGGTAGTCCACCATAATAATACCTTTAGCATCCCAAAAAACTGACGCCATCACTTTTCCAGCCGATAGAATTGCCTTCGCTTTCTTTGGGGTAGGTTCACCACATTTTTTTTCCACTGCTTGGATTGTTGTTTTGACTCTGGAGTATAGTGGTGAACCCAGGTTTCGCACATTGTCACAAACCTGTTAAGAAAAATCTTGCGGATCAGCCTCAAACATCTCCAAACATTCGCGAGAAATCGTGAGGCGAATTCGTTTTTGTTCAACTGAAAGCAATCTGGAGACCCACCTAACGGAAACCTTAAAAAATCCAAGTCTGATGGCATTGATATTTTGTGTTCGTTCATACGAGATGCCTATAGTGTCTGCGATCTCCCTGATAGTTAATCTACGATCTTTCAATATGAGATCACACACTTTGCCGATGTTTTCTTCAGTCGCAAACGTCTGGAACGAGGGTCATCTTCGATGCTCTCTCGTCCACGTTTAAATTCTGCCACCCATGTTTTCACAGTGGTATATGACGGAGCTGATTCCCCTAGTGTTGTTTTCATGTCATCGTGGATCTCCTTTGGTGTTAATCTTTTTTTAAACAGGTACTTGATGACCGCACGTTGTTCAATTTTCGTCCATTTTTCCAAAAACGCTGCACTTGGTCTCATTAAACTCGTTTTAACCTAAAAACCATAAATTCTACAACAACAAAATTTTACACTATGACAACCAAAGAAAGTATGAACTTATTGAGGGTACTATAATAAAAATATTATAATTATTTTTTGGTGAGGCCGCGAACTTTTCAAACCATCCTCGTATATTTGCAATAACTGAAGAAAGAGCAGAATTTGTTGTTTATATATTTACCATTGTATTGGAAATCAACCACGGACAGACTTTTTCAGTTAAACCAAGGAGATCTGAGGATAAGTTTTGAGCATGGAGGATATTTCTTATAATAGTTAGAGTATCATTAATTACAAAATTTTGGTCAAGAGAGATTCGACATCGAAGCTGACCAAAGTATGGTCGGGGTCGAGTTTGACTTCATTGAGTTGTTGTAAAAGATGGAAAGAGGTTAAGACAAAAATATTTATTTTTTGGATGAAAGGTTTTAAGACAGATTTCAGACACTTGGCAAGAAAATACGTTGGAAAGCCAAAGGTACTGACAATAGGGTGATAAGGGTTGTTTAGTTTGTGAACTTTCGGAAACCCATAGTGGGATGGAATTTTGAGGTCTTTATGTTAACACCTTTTTTGGTGTCTTCTACGAGTGAAGATATCGTAGTTTCCTATCAAAAAAGGGAATAGCGAGTTTAAAAACATTTTAGGACAGGTAAATTAACAGGGTAGTTTTCTATCCACCTATTTAGTGTTATTAGTACAGGTGACCGAGATCATTGTATATCCTATCCAAGTCTATATTCAAAAACATTTTTAATCTATATTTTGTATCATGTTTTACAGCTGTCTTATTAGTGATTAATAGTTTTCAAGAAAAGCAATCTTTTTGGTGAGAACGAAATTAATCTCAGCCTTAAAATGTCTACGACACTTGACAAATATAATTCGTACAACGAACACCACATGCAATAAGGCAAAGTGGCCTTTCGCGTCATTTTTATTGTGCAGCAACGCTCTAGTTATCATTAAAACGAAGCTCTCGCAAATTGAACGAATGAAAAGAGAAATTCCAAGTGTATTTGACAGGCATTTTGTGGTTTTTTAGTATAAGAAAGGGAAGTTTCGTGAGTGTAAAACTCAATATTGTGAAATTTAATGTTATTGGTGTGGTTCTCTACTAATTCGTATTGAACTTTCGTCATTTCAAATTTATTTTTGAAATCACTTTAATCATATAAGTAATATTAAATGTCAAAGAAGAACACAATATGTAGAGTTAAATCGGCTTTATTTTTTGATGAAGATAAATTCAGTGTTAGTAAAACTGTTTGGTGTTAAAATATACCAACTAAAAGTATTTACAAGAAATGTTACTTACTGTTTCAGAAATGTAGTATTTATTAAGATACTTTTGCCATTTGTTTTTTAGATATTCTCAAAGTTGGTTAGAGCCTGATGGGCAATGAGGTTTAACTTTCTGATCTAACCCATCTAGTAGTAATCCGATTCGAGTTAGATTAGAGGATTGAGATTATATTTCCATCATCTCAGACGACTGATCCAAAAATTTGGAATGGCAATTCGTTTGTCCACAGGACAATATACCACTAGTCGTCCAGTTAATTTAATAACACCATAGAGAGTGGAAAATAATTCAGCAAAAATACACTACTTAAACTAGTACTGTAAAAAATATTTAGTCAAATATCGGCTCAACATATAAACTGTTGATTTTATTTATTTATTGTAAAATAATTCAAGTGATATTTACAGATCAACAGCGACTTTTAAAAAATAGATCTGGTATCGTACTTTTCCCGTAATAACTTAATAATGGTATTTTAATAATTCACTTTTTAATTATAGATATTGAACAGTAACTGTCAAAGGCAGCTGACTGAAATTTAAAAGATGACAGTTTGCACGTTGAAGTTAGCAACGAAATGATTTGCATACCCAGTAAGTTTCTATTTTAGAGAGGCTACACATAAGTGCACAGGTTGCTGCTTAATCACTATTTGGTTCACACGCAGCAGTGTTTTGATTTACAAAATTAGTTATGAATTTTTGTTGTTGATTAGGAGGTAGGGCACTCAGGAAGCAAAGTTTAAATATGAAATAAAAAATTAAAAAATATTCATACAAAATTTCTTTCACCTTTATCTTGATGCACTGTATACGTATAGTTTAACGTCTTGAATCCTCGATGAGGATGTCAATTCTTCCTATTCCAAAATTATTAAAAATCTCAAAAAATATGCTGAAACTTAGTTGCATCTTAAGTTTGATGTAAGCTCCTTGAGATATTTTGACTAGTGGTTATAAAGTTTCGCGTTTTAAACCCTTGATAAGGGTATAAGCTACCCTTAGTGGAAAATCATAATAGAATTAAAAGCTTACTTAAAGAATTTATTCCACCTTGAGTTTAACTAACGTGATACCGCTAGAGATATTTCTGTGAGTATGTATCTCCATCATTTAAAAAAAAAAATTATATGAGGCTAGTTTACAGCTTTATAAAAGATTCAAGACGCTAGCTGTATAACCAATAGTAAAAATGTCTTAAGGAGTATAACCTACATCAGACTTAATGTGGAACAAATTGTCTAAGTGTATTTTATTTTATTTTTTTTTTAATGATTTTTAGAGTAAGAGACAGCCTAATCAAGGGTTCGAGAAGCTACATTGTATAACTGCAAGCTAACATATCTCAGGAAGTGTGCAATATATCAAGCTCAAGGTCGAAGAAATTCTGTGTGTACATTTTTTAATTTTTTATGCGAGTAAAATTTTAATCAAAAAAAGATTAAAGATCAGTAATGATTAAATATCAACTAGTAAACTTAATATGTGTAGCCTCTATAAAATGGAAACTCGCTGAAACTTCTTTGTTAGCTTCATGTTTACATAGATCAGGGATTCTTAAATTAGTCTTGCTGAAAAAAAAATAGATTTGCATTTAGTGACAATAAATAAAATAAAACAATCAATTGCACGAGCATAGCAACAAATAATAATTTAATTTCATAATTTATTTGTTATTTTATCCAAAATAATAGTTTTAAATAACTGAAAAATAAAACAAAAGTTTTAAACGGTATGTTATTACCTGATCATTGAATTGTTAGTTCGAGAACCCAGCAAATTAAGTAATTAGTAGCAAATTATCTCTGCCCTTCGAGTTAATGTTATCAGAGATATCTCTCACTTTTTCTCTCTCTTTAAAAAATCTTGGTTTTGTCACAAGAAAGTTGTTTACAATGTCGGTATTACTCTTGAAATGGTTACTAGAACAACTTTCCTCAAATTTCAGTTTTATTTTGATCAAACATGTAAAGTCAACGTGGGTTGTTAGGGAGCAATAACCTGGAAGACCTGAAAACGCCCATCTGGTCATTTCTTATCAAAGAATGTGTTTTTAAATAATAGATAGAAAGTCTTCTTCAGTTTGACTAAATATTATTTTTTTCTAGGTATGCATATCATTTATTATTACTGATTCATCTGATGTCAGCTGCGGGACGGTTTAGCGGTTAAAATCCAGCTTTGCTTTTTTTTTTTAATTTTCCAAATGTTTCTATACGACCTCACTAGTCAACCATTATATATATATATATATATATATATATATATATATATATATATATATATATATATATATATTTGTGTATATATATATATATATATATATATATATATATATATTTGTGTATATATATATATATATATATATATATATATATATATATATATATATATATATATATATATATATATACAATATCCTTAAAAGCTTAAAGTTAAGAAGTTATTCACTAGAGAACTTTAGGGTCTAATAACTTAATTCTAATTTAAAATTAATATTTACACTGAATGGAGCCATAATCCCTTCAATTAACGAACTCAAAGAGTTTGGTCCTCTTGAGTCTTATTATCTTGACCACACTTAATCAAAGAGCAGATTGCCTTTGATGTTAACGTATTGAAGATGTCGCCACTAATGACTGTCTTACAAAAACTAATTTTTACTTTATAGTAAAGATTTATTGCAGAGACTGTTAAACAATATATAACATTAACATGTGTATTTAAAGAGATAAATAGTTGCTTTTATATACTTTGTGAAAATTTGTTAGGCATAACCTCGCAAGATACGTTGCCTGCTCAAAACTAAGCGTAAAGTACATAATAGCCCCTAGATATCCCGTGAAATTTGATGACCGACATCCAACAAATTAATCCCATTATTAATAATGGATAATAATAACTTGGCCTTGTTTACACAGAAGATTTCCCCATACTAAGGCCAAAATTAATAATTAAGTTCACGCGGCAAGTTATAATTATGGTTACTAAGTTTCTAAATAATTAGCTTCTCAGGTTTTAACTAAACGGCGTAATTTCGCTACAAACCGCACCTGGTAAACGCCCAGCTGGTTCACAAAGAATTCTAATCTTATAAGCTTCTTTAAACTTTATACATTGTATGCAGTAGAGAAAAGTGAGAAATAAAGTTTTAATCTTCAACGAAACGAGATTCACTTTATTAAAGTTTCAGTTATGTTCTTTGTAAGGGAATATTCTTTTTAAAGTATATATATATATATATATATATATATATATATATATATATATATATATATATAAATTATCGCGAATACTGTCAAAAGTAACTTAAACTTATTGATCCGCATCGTGGCTTATAGCTAAACTATAAGATAGAGGAACTTGAGAGTTAGAAAACACAAAGAGTTTACAGATCAAGGCATGTAAGCACATTTGTCGTTTAAGACAGAAGATACTTTTGCTGACAACAGCCGGCATATCCAGGGAGGCCACAATTGTAACTTGTTTGAGACTCTACTCGATAAGAGTTATCAATTGAGTAGAAAAGGAAACGACATCTGTAACAATATAACGAGAAGAATAGTATCTGTCAAAAGTAGTAAAAGTGCTGTAAATGTGTTTCAGACTTTTTGGTCCGCATAAGGGCATCAAGCTATAAAATAGGTAAAGCTGGCATGACCATTGTTGCCAGCAAAATATTTACCCTTCAGTCTTAAACCGCAAATATGCTTACAGTCCTGGTCTGTAAACTTTTTGTGTTTTCCAATTCCCAATTTTTGTAGCACTGTGCGTGCTACTGGTGAGGACCAAAAAATCAGAAATACATATTTAGCACTTCCATGGATTGAAATAACTCCTCTGATAGTTTTCTTCTCGTTGTATTATTAGATCTGTCATTTTCTTTTCTATTCACTTAATATATAATATGCATCTTTCGCTCCATATCGAAGCTCATCAACTGGCCTAAGTGAAAGGCAAATCGCTAACACCCAGTATCAGCAGGAGCTATTTAAAAGGCACACACCCAACAATATCATTAGCCAACGTACAATAATTAAAAATAACTTTGGTTACTGAAAATATTATAAAACTCAACAGAAAATATTTTTTAAAAAAGAAATGGTAAATTTGCATTAAAGAAAATTAAATTTGAAACTAAAATGGCCAGTTTCTCGGGCCTAAATTGTTTAAATGAGTTCTGAAGTACCTCAAATGAAACATTTTCTGATATTTTAGGTGTGCTGAAAAAAAGTTGTTTAAAAAATTTGTCAGAAGAAAAAAACGCGAATCGGTAATATGTATCAATATTATGAATGAAAAATATATCTAATATTTAAAAATTGGCTAAAATTATGTTTGGATCAATTAAAGTAATGTCCGTGGTTCATATTTCCAGAGTTAACTAAAAAAAGTTTAGCAAATAGACTACTAGTACCACTATTAGATTTTTCGCTGAAACTTTAAGAAATAAAGATCAATATAAACGGAAACACTGCTGACCCCGGTATAGAGATCTTCTTAGGACTTCACCTCTCATCTTTGCTTTTTAGATGATTTTTGGTATACATTTTTCACTGACGACACTTTGTTGAAAATCTTGTACTACCCTGCCCCCTCGTGAGATTGGAAGTGTGCTCCTGCCATCCAATAGTGGTATTAGTACCCTATTTTTACAATTACTGCTAATAGCTGTATTAGTACGTTATTCGTTTTTAATAACAAAGGTACTAAATCTTATTTTACCTAGGCATTTTGCTCTTGAATTAAAAATTTTGGAGGTTTCACCCCGGATAGCGCTGACGTTTGCTAACTCTTGACACTTTTGGGCGTATGTCTTTCAAGTCTCTCCTGCTGATACTGAATGTTTGTGATTTGCCTCTTCATGACCTAGCTTGGTGATTTATAGATGGTACGCTTGGATGGTTCATAACTTTGAACGCCCGAATTTTTGATGTAAGAATACGGTTTTCGTTCCCGGAATATCAGTCCTTATTAGAGGCTGAATCAAAATAAAAAAAATACTTTTTTAAGTTACCAAGCTTTCGTTAATTTTTTTTTCACAATGAAAATTTCAGTAATTTAATTTAACCGAACTCCAAGCTGTAGTTGAAATACTTACTGCAGAAAACACTCTTGGTTAAAAAAGAATATTATAATTGTTTTAAATTTTAATAAATGATGTTGATTTTTATTCTTTCTGACATCAAATTTGACGTATTATCTTTACAGTAATTCAAATAATAATAATTGTAAATGATGATAATCTGAATCAAAAACTACCTGAAATACATTGAACAAAAACCATGCAGAAGGTAGTGCTAGTTACTACGGCACGGACTGCCTGAAAATTTGTTAGAAGTGCGCAAGTCAGGCTACGATAATATGGATAAGGCTCCCTCAAAGCTTAATCCTTAATTCTACGATACAAGAGCTACCATTTAAGTTTTTACAGAAACAACGAAAGAAAAAAAATTTGGTACAAATCATTTTAGTGTTTCTTTTAAGACCTATTCACTAGCTTTTAAGATTTATACAGTTTGGCATGCGTGCGAACCAATTCTCGAAACATTTTTTTCCATTAGGAAGTTAATACCTCAAAAACGTGTTTTTCGAAGGATTCAACAGCTTCTTGAGGTAATGAAAATCGCTGTTTACGCATTTTTTTGACATTCGCAAACAAAAAGAAGTCTTGATAAATCAAGTTAATACGGGCGAGAGACATTAATTCGATGTTTTTCTCCGTCAAATAATCAATTGTTTCCCGTGCTGTGTGAGAGTTGGCATTGTCATGATGAAGAATGGTGCGACGTTTTCGGTTGTTTTTCCTGATTTCATCGATGACTTCTAGCAAACAAACTGTTGTATACCTTTCAACATTAACTATTCTTCAATCCTCTAAAGCAATGGTTGCAACATGTCCAGAAACAAGCGATCGTTTTCTTGGAAGTGCTTTGCGAACGAACCACCTCTGTTGGATTCGGTTCACCTTGGAACACCCAAACATTTGAATGTTGCTTAGATTCCGGCTCATACGAATATATCCAAGTTTCGTCTCCTGTTAAATATTGCATACGGATTTTGCATGTCCTCGGTCGAATTTTTTTGAGATATTTCCTTGCGCACCAATTGACACAAGCCTGTTTTTGAGTTTCGGTCAAATTATGCGGAATCCATCGGGAACATACCTCTTTCACAGCTAAATGTTCATGAAAAATCGAATGTACTGCAGTCTTCGATATGCCTAAGAATGCCTGTATCTCACGGTCACATGCCGACCCTCTTCAATGATGTTGCGCATCGATGTTTTTAGGAACCGATTTTGGCCGACCTTCACGAAATTCGTCGCCGACGGAAGCACGACTATGACGAAATTCTACAAACCAATTGTAAACAGTCTTTTCTGATGGTGATTCATTACCAAAAGTTGAACGAAGCGATTCGAGACATTGTTGTTGAGTTAAGGCCTTCACTAAAATCGTAAAAAATCATCCAACGGAAACCTTCACGTGAAATTTCCATTTGTTCACAAAACTGTTTTTTTTTAACGCTCACTGTAAACAAACTACTTGGCTAATTTCTGAGCTGCCACCGTTTTGACAATAACGCTGGTCAACAAATAATTTTTTTTTGACTTTTTCCTCTAATTTTTTTTCAGTTTTGGGCTTATTGTAGTGTTCTGATTTCGAATCCGATGTTAGTTTTTCTCTAACAACTCATGTTTTTTTACTATTTTCGATCTACCCTAACTTAGACGACACCCGCAGTTTTTTAAGATATACTCGACTCAGAATAATTATTTTTAGTGTTCCGTACGGAACACTTATAAGATCACTTCGGTGTCTGTCTGTCTGTCTGTCTGTCTGTCTGTCTGTCTGTCTGTCTGTCTGTCTGTCTGTCTGTCTGTATGACTGTCTGTCTGACTGTCTGTCTGACTGTCTGTCTGTCTGTCTGTCTGTCTGTCTGTCACACCCGATTTTCTCGGAAACTATTTGACATAGAAAGGTGAAATTTGGTAGTAATATAGGAATTGATGGCCTCATCGGAGCCATGTAGTTTTGAGAATTAAATTTTGACTTAAGGGGATGAAGTCGAAAGTGAAAAAAAAAAATTTTTTACTAGGTCATCGAGTGTGGTGTCAAATGAAAGCTTTGTGAAAACACGAGTAAAAAATATATATATAATATTATACTTGCGCGCACTTTTCTTTGTATTATTTTTAAAAATTCGCGAAAAATCGCTGTCCCGGGCCTTATCTCGAAAAGTACTTAACAAAAAATTTCGAAAAAATTCTGGAATATTCTCCACGGGGTGTAGATTGAACGAAAATTATCACGAGTGCATTACCTTTAATAGTTTATATGTTATATAAAAAAAACCAAAATTTCAAGGTCATCAGATTTCAGTAAAGATTGGAAACAAACTTTGTTGAAAACTCATTTGGGGTGTGTTTTGTGAAGTCACTGATCATTTTATACCACCATAACATAACTTTTGACTTAAGGGGTTCGTTTTGAGGGGTGAAATCGGAAGTGAAAAAAAAATTTTTTTACTAGGTCATTGAGTGTGGTGTCAAATGAAAGCTTGTGAAAACACGAGTAAAATATATATATATATATATATATATATATATATATATAATATATATATATATATATATATATATATATGCATATATATATATATGCATATATATATATATATATATATATATATATAATATATATATATATATATATATATATATATATATAATGTAATACTTGCGCACACTTTTCTTCGTATTACTTTTAAAAAATCGCTGTCCCCTACCTTATCTCGAAAAATACTGATCAAAAAATTTTGAAAAAATTCTGGAATATTCTCCACGGGGTATAGATTGAACGAAAAATTATCACGAGTGCATTACCTTTAATAATTTATTTGGTATATATAAAAAAAATCATTTGGGGTGTGTTTGTGAAGTCACTGATCATTTTATACCACCCTAACAAAAATTTTTATTTTAAAAACAATCAACGTACGGAACACTAATTGTGCAAGTTCAACTTGCACTTGACCGGTTTTATTTTAATTTCAGATATAGCTTCGATACGTGGTCGTTGTTTACACAATCCGAATTTGTTTTGCTATATTTCTGGCGAATACATCTTTGAAAGATATCGAAAACCTATCTCGGGCTTTGTTAAAACTACCTATTTCAACCACTTTCAAATAACATTGTGCAATCAAGACGAGCAATGGGTGCCTCATATTATGTGCCAGAACTGTATTGTAGGTCTGCGGCAATGGTCAAATGGAAAAAGAAGTGCTATCAAATTTAAAACACCGATGATTTGGCAGGAACCTTAAAATCACCATGCCGACTGCTATTTTTGCGTAGTAAATATTAACGGCATAATTTCTGGAAATCGAAATAAATGGTCATATCCTAACGACACTCTTCTATACTCTGGTGAGATACAAGGAGCATCATCTAAATGCTCTGAAGAACCAGATCTTATGGAAATTGAGGACAACACAATGGGCAATACTGATTAGGATTTCACATGTAGTCAGTCATCAGGTCCTCAACCTTTTAATCAAAACGAATGAATAAGGGATCTAAATTTATGAAAAGAAGCTCCTGAAATTTTGGCATCTTGTTTAAAAGAAAAGAATTTACTTGCACCAGGAACCGGAATTACTTTATATCGGACCCGAGAAAAGAATTTGTTACCATATTTTTCTAGAGAAAATGATTAATTTTTTTGTAATGATGTCAGAGGTATTTTGGAGAAGATGAGTTCACAACGATACCAACCAAATGATTGGCGTCTTTTTATAGACAGTAGCAAGAGAAGCTTAAAGTGTGTGCTACTTTATAACGGCAACAAGTATGGTCCTATACATCTTGCACACTCTACTACTATTAAAGAAGAGTATACAACTATTTCTTCAGTAATGGAAAAACTTAAGTATCGAGACCACAACTGGCTTATTTGTGTAGACTTAACTTTCTTCTCGGACAGCAGAGTGGATACACGAAATACCCATGTTTTATGTGTCTGTGGGATAGATGCGACAAACAAAGTCATTGGTCTCAAAAAAGGTGGTACTAGAGAAACTGATGGTTGGTACCAAAAATGTTATTAATTTGCCCTTAGTACCAGTGCCACCACTTCATATCAAACTGGGCATTATGAAACAATTTGTAAAAGCCCTTAACAAAAACGGCGAATGTTTTGCTTTTCTTTCACGCAAGTTTCCAGGATTAAGAACAGAAAAATTGAAAGCGGGTATTTTTGATGGGCCACAAATCAGATAACTTGTGAATGTGGTGATTTTCTGAGTTAGTTGAGAAAAAAAAGTAGAGCCGATAGCATTAAACCAGATCAGTGCCTCAGGTATACCCTATAATACATATAAAATTTCAGGACCAGTATAATAAATGTCAAATTTTACAACAGTGGTAATATCACATTTCAATAGCACCATCTAATGGTCGTTTGTAAAAACTTAAAAGGCGGCCCTCGTATCTAGGCTTATCGGAGAAGAGTTAATGTTCCTCATAGATGCGGTATAAGATCCATTTGGGTTAATAATAACTATATTACTACAATGCTACTTTCAAAAATAAAACAAGCTTGTTGTCATCAGCATTAATCTAAGCAGTAATTCCATTAACAAAATGCTATATCGTGTAAGTTATTACCCATATTTTTCGTCTAAAATGCTTATTTTATTACCAGTGGTCCTAAAGACCTTGATTTAATCTCCTAATGGAATAATAATTTTATAATATATAAAGGCCCAGTAGAAAGATTGACACAAAAAGGAAACTATTGTATTCAGCTTCCGTCCCTCGGGAAATTGAAAATGATACCCTATTCGCAAGAAAATTAGGGGTATTACAAGAACGTATACTAGTGTTGCTGACAAAGAAATGCGATCATCAGGTGTTCCATAGCGCTAAAACCCATTTAAATTTGGTCAAAAAGACAATTCTATAATGCTCTTTATATCATTTGAGCCTAAATGGAAACCGTAAAAGTTTTTTTATTTTCATACGGGGGTGTTTCTTTAAGTTATGTGCCACACCATGAAAAGGATGTTATATAAAATATTGCTTGATTGTTAAATTATTATCGCTGTCTAAATACTTTAACGAAATTTTGTTCTTTGCGCTATGCAGTTTTTACGACTTTTTTTTCATTCAAAAAATGAGTGAAATAATTTGGAGCATCGTGATAATGTCTCTCACTAAAGGGGGGGAAATTGATCAAAAGTTATTCATGAAAGAACTGAGGGAAACCATTAGACTTGTAGATGATTTGCTGCTGTTAAATCGACTAGTGGCAATTTGAGTAGTTGCTGAAGAAGCTGGAATATCTGAAACTACAGGTATTAGGATTACGCGCGCAGATTTAATAATGCAAAAGGTTTCTGCACGATGGATGTCCAAACCCGTTACACCAGAGCAGAAATTGGCTAGGAGATCAATAACATTTAGCCACATTGGAAAAGGATGAGAGTTATTTTTTGCGATTGTCAGACAACGAGACTTGAGTGTTCTATGAAGATCCTTTCACCAAACAATAGTCGATGCGATGGGTTCTTGAGGGATTTCCACCTCCAAACAATGCTAAAATACAGGCGTCTTCTTGAAAGTTGATGAATTTTGCCCATTGACTATATGGAAAAATGGATACACCATTAATGAAGAGGCCTACGAAAGGACTATCCAAACCTGAAGTAGGCCATTGGAGAAAAACTTCCAAATTCATGAAGAACTAAAACGGTGCTATTGTACAACAACTGCAAAGTCTACAAGGCTCGCACAGTTCAACAATTATGGAAAACTGTGGCTTCACTCAGTTACAGTATCTACCCTATAATACTCCTGCGACTTTTTCTTGTTCAAAAGTCTGAAGGAAAACCTCAGAAACCGAAAAATTTCCTAAGATGATGAGTTGAAGTTGAAAAGTTGAAAAAAATATTTTTTTTTGGATGGAATGCGACAACTCGAAAAACACTGGACTAAGTCAATTAATGTAGGCGGTACTTACGTAGAAAAATATATTTTTTAAGCGCTTCGTGTTTCCTTCATAAACAGGTATGTCTGAAAAGTTCTGTTTATGGCTCTCGTGTTTCCGCAGAGAACGTTCTTTACGCGGTCGACGGCGACGACTTCACTACACGACCGTGTTTGGCACCATGGACTGTTGGCTAAGCTACGCTCTTGTGGTACGTCTGGAAAGTTCTGTTTGTGGCTCTCATGTTTCCTCAGAGAGCATTCTTTACGAGTGGCGGTCGACGAATTTCTTTCTAATACCTTCACTATCAACGCTGGTGTGCCCCAAGGCTCCATACCGTCTCCTATTCTCTTTCTCAATCACGTTGAGAATCTGCCGGAAAGGACCAGAAATAGAATCTGCAGCTTTGCAGATGACAGTACGCTTATTTCTCTATTTACTTTGAATGCTCGAGTATCGGTTGCTCATGCAAGTATCCGTAGACAGCAGGAAGTCGTTCAACCTTATAAAGACCTAAAAGAAATTCTGTTAAAACCAGGCGGCAGTTTTCTCTAAAAAGTTAACATTGCTGAACCCGACATAATTATTTCGAGGCACTCCAAATCTCTAGCGTTGTCACTCAATTTGCTGGGCCTTAATTTGGGAGCAAATCTGTTTCAAATTCGAACGATGGAATACTGCTCCCATGTTTAGGGCTCTGCTCCTGAACATACACTGGATTTGTTGGATTCTACGAGGGCTACATTTTAAGTTTTTACGAAAACAATGAAGGAAATTTGTTTCAAAATATTCGCCTTTAAGATTTATATACTTTTGCATGCGTTCGAACTAATTTTCGAAACATTTTTTCCACTCTGAAGTTGGTACCTCAAAATATAGTTTTGGAAGGATTCAACAGCTCCGTGAGGTGATGAAAATTATTGCCCCGCATTTTCTTTTTTTTTTTGACATTCGGAAACAAAAAGAAATCGTTAGGCGATAAATCAGGTGAATACGGGCAATGAGACATTAATTCGATGGTTGTATCGATCAATTAATCAATTGTTTAACTTGATGTGTGAGAGCTGACATTGTCATGATGAAGAATGATGCGACGTTTTCAGTTGTTTTACCTGATTTCATCCATGACTTCTGGCAAACAAATTATTGTATACCATTCAGCATTAATTGTATAATCAAAGAAACAAGCGATCAGTTTCTTGGAAGTGCTTGGCGAACGAACCACTTTTTTTTTTTTTTTTTATTTTTTTATTTTTTTTTTTTTTTTTTTTTTTTTTTTGTTAGATTCGGTTCATTTTGGAACACTCAAACAGTTGATTGTTGCTTAGTTTTCGGCTCGTACGAATATATCCAAGTTTTGTCTCTTGTTACGATGTTGTATATAGAATTTGCATGTCCTCGAATTTTTTGAGCATTTCCGTACACCAATTGACACGAGCCTGTTTTTGACTTTCGGTCCAATTATACGGAATACATCGGGAACAGATCTTTTTCACAGCTAAATGTTGATGCAAAACCGAATGTACTGCAGTCTTCCATATACCTGAGGATGCCTCTGTTTCACGGAAAGGCACATGCCGATCCTCTTTAATCATGTTGCGCACAGCCAAATACTACCGACGAACAAGGTCGTGAAGCTGAATCATTCTCAATCACTTGTGACTTAACTCAGCTTATTGACGAACCAACACGGATCCCTGATCGAGACGGGGAGTTTTACAAGATGCAAGGGAACTGACACCAGTTTTCTGTAGACTTTTCAACTTATCCTACAGAAAAGGAATATTTCCTTCCTGCTGGAAATGTGCTACAGTTCAGCCGATACCTAAAAAAGGCAAGAAGACCTTGCCAAACAACTACCAACCAGTCGCACTGCTTTCAATAATATCGAAAGTCATGGAAAAGGCTGTCAATCAGCATCTTCTAAAATACCTTGAAGGACTCAACATTATTAGCGATCACCAATATGGCTTTCGTAAACATAGATCAACAGGAGATCTTCTGACTTATGTAACATATGTTTGGAACATCACAATTGAACGCTTTGGGGAATCCCGAGCGGTTGCTCTTGACATATCCAAGGCATTCGATCGTGTTCGGCACGATGGACTGTTGGCTAAGCTACGCTCTTATGGTATGTCTGAAAAGTTATGTGTGTGGCTCTCATGTTTCCTCAGAGAACGTTCCTTACGAGTCGCAGTCGACGGATTTCTTTCTAACCCCTTTACTGTTAACGCCGGACTGCCCCAAGGCTCCATACTGTCTCCTACTCTCTTTCTCATTTACATTAACGATCTGCTGGAAAAGACCGGTAATCCAATCTACAGCTTTGCACATGACAGTACGCTTATCTCTTCATTCACTTTGAACGCTCGGACATCGGCTGCTCAGGTGAATATCCGCAGACAGCAGGAAGTCATTTAACTTAATTAATAATTCTATCTTTGGGTGACAGTAACCAAGTGGAATTTAACGCTACTAAAACCTAGGCGGCAGTTTTTTCTAAAAAAGTTAACGTTGCTGAACCCGACATAGTTATGTCGGGGCACTCCATTCACCTACCATCGTCACTTAATTTGTTGGGCGTTAATTTGGGAGCAAATATGTCCAAAGCTCAAATTCAACCAACTATGGAATACTGCTCCGATGTTTGGGGCTCCGCTTCCAAACATACACTGCATTTGTTGGATTTTATTCAGAGAAGGGCTGTTCGTCTAATTGGAGACCCACAACTGACCGGCAGCCTTGATTCGCTGGAACATCGAAGAACGGTTGGCGACTTGAGTCTATTCTACAAGTATTTTCATGGAGAGTGTTCGAAGGATGTAGCCCGCTTAATTCCTCCCAGAGCGGTGCATGTTAGAAGTACCCGTCGCGCTGATACTTCACATCCGTATGAGGTTCAGCTTGTTACTCCTCGTACAACGCTTTTCAAGCAGTCTTTTATATGGAGAACATCATCCCTTTGGAATGGCTTACCCAGGACTGTGTTTCCCACTGAGTACAATTTACAGCGATTCAAGAACAACGTGAATCGCTTTTTCCACACACGTGTCGCTTCTGTAGCGCTTTAGGGACTTTCCTGCCAGCACTCGTGCTAGACCCGTAAAAAAAAAACAGCATCGATGTTCTTTGGAACAACAATCAATTTTGGTCGACCTTCATGAAATTCATCGCTGACAGAAGCACGACCATGACGAAGTTCTGCAAACCAGTTGTAAACAGTCTCTTTTTGATGGTGATTCATTACCAAAAGTTGAAAGAAGCGATTCGAGGCACTTTTGTTGAGTTAGGCTTGTGCTAAAATCGTAATAAAAAATCGTCCAAACGAAAACCTTCACGTAAAATTTCCATTTATTCACAAAACTGTGTTTCAACACTCACTAATTAACAAACTACTCATCCAATTTCTGAGCTGCCACTTTTTTAACAATAACAAATGTCAAATTTTACAATGGTAATGTCACATCTCAATAGCGCCATCTACTGGTCGTTTGTAAAAACTTAAAACGCGGCCCTCGTATTCACAAGAGAGCTGGAGACCTAGAACTGACCAGCAACCTTGATTCTTGGGAACATCGAATAACGGTTGGGGGACTTGAGTCTATTCTACAAGTATTTTCCTGGAAAATGTTCGATGGATGTAGCCAGCTTAATTCCTCCCAAAGCGGTGCATGCTAGGAATACACGTCGCGTTAATACTTTATACCGCATGAAATTCAGTGTTTCACCCCTCGTACAATCCTTTTCAAGCAGTCTTTTATCGAAAGAAACTCATCCCTTTGGAATGATTTGCTTAGAACTGTTTCCCACCGCGTACAGCGATTCAAGACCAACGCGAATCGCTTTTTCCACACACGCGTGGCTTCTGTAGCGCTTTAAGAATTTTCCTGCAGTACGTATGTCCATAAAAAATAACATTATAAAAACAACCCAGTTATTTCCAAATTTTTTTTTTGTTAGGTTGTCACTTTAGACAATACCTCGAAAGTTAATTTATGTTGATTCATAATGTTCACTCTAAGAGTAACTCAATTAAATGGTTCTAATAACGTAGAGATCTTTACATAATATATTTCTATTGTAAATCTCTTTATAGAATATTAATTTTAGAGTCCGTAAAGGTCCAGTAGAAAGATTAATACAAAAAGGAAGCTATTGTGTTCAGCTCCCGTCACTTAGGAAATTGATAGTGATAATCCACTCGCAGGGAAATTACAAACCTTAATGGGAAGCTCTAATTATTAAATTTGTAAGTTATTACAGTAAAGAAATTATATTTAATGTATTTAATTTTCGTATTATTAATAATATTAGTAAGTTAAGGTTATAAAGACCGTAATCGTTTAACTTTATAATTTATAACGGATCATAATAAGGATTGACACGAAAAAAGAAATTATAGCATTCAGCTTCAGCCCTTTTGGAAATTGAATATTATATAACCTTTCCGCAGGAAAACGGAGGGTCTTACAGGAACTTATAATATTCCTGCTGACAACAAAATGCGGTCGCCAGGTGCTCTACAGAATTAAATAGGCCATTTAACGTCAGCCAAAAATATAATTAGTTCAGATTTTGTATTATTTATTTTCGCCAAAGTCTAGAAATTTTTCTGTAAACGAGTTAAATCATAAAGGGCTTTACTCTTAGATAAAACAAATCGAGTTTCCATTTGTGGAAAAATATTTAGAATTTTACACAGATTATTGTATTTAAATATGCGATTTTTCTCGGATTTCATGTGTTATGCCGCATATCGACAATCACTTATCCATTCCATTCTTCATCATTTATTACAGTATATTTCGGACACCCTCCTCAGCCTGTCTAAATATAGTTGCAGCGTCGGTTATACCACAGCAGTTTCATATGTTGCGTAGCCAGGAATGCTGTTTTTGATCTACCCCTTGTTGCTCTTTTGATTTTCCTTGGAGTGCAAGTTCTGGTACAGCGTTATTAGGTCATTACGTTATTTTAAATATTTTCAGGTTATCTTTCCACACGTCTTCGTCATCATTTGATATATAAACAGTCCAAGGAATATGTAGTAGTATCCATAGTTCAGAGAGTGTTATTTAGTTTACTGTTTTAGCTACATGTAATCAGGTTTCGACGTCATATAGTAGAATTGGCCATATGTAGCATTTAGTTACACGTTAAAATAAAAGTCGAGGTATTATAATTTTGCAACTCATTCAATAACACTAGCATACAAAATTATTATTAAGTTATCTTGATAACCTCCAGTGTTCCTAACATTTTTTGTAACAAATTCTATTTTTTTCCATTAAGGGTGTAAAAATGAAATTTGAGCTAAAATATTATAAAATAAAAGAAAACTTAATATATTACGATTTTCGTTGGTACTTACAGTCTATCAAGTAAGAACATGACCGCTTGTGTTCTTGAAAAAAATGTGTTTCGAGAAAATTTTTAGCCATCAATGTACCCTTTAGTGTGCTAACAACGGGACAATTATCTTAGTAAGTTGTCCAATCGCCTCCTGCATTAATAATCGCCTGGCATCTTCAGGCCATGCTGTCGACGAGATTTTCTGCAATGATCTCGAAATTTTTCGAATCTCGCCAGACAACTAAGTCAAAGTCCTCTGAGTCTTTTCTCTGAGCTTTCTCTTCACAAGTGCTTCGGAATTTGACATCATGTCGAATGGTCTCATGGGACACAATCACACCTGATTTTCTTAACTTTGCCGCTCCTTGACGCAGCGTCAATTTCGAGTCCCATGAAAACCAAGACACGATTCGTTTTTTCGATGTTCGGAGTGACTCTGCCTACCAAGTCACGTTTTGGCAAGTCATCGACATTTTTCGTCTCGTTAAAATGATTTACCCACTTCTTCACAAACGATACCGACTTTTTAATATATTTAGCAGCCGCGGAATGTGTCATTTTAAGCCCCTTTGGATGGGAATAAAGAAAGACTGCCTCGAACCTACGTTCAGAATCCTTTTATTTAAATTCGTCGTCGACAAAGGTTCCCTCTACCGATTTTTTGTTGAATCCTTAAAATCGCATCTTCCAAAAATGTAAAAATTAAATTTGAGCTGAAAAATGATAAAATAAAAAAAATGTTTTACGATTTTCGTTGGTACTTGGTCTCTACTTTTCTGGGTACTACTTCAACATGCTGGAAATATCTTGGTGAAAATTTCTGTCGTGTTCATTCGTAACAACTAAGATTTGCGGGTAAGAATTTCATTTGTGAATCCAAGAAGTGTATTTTTATCACGTTATGTCCCAAAGCCTTGTAAAATGTTAAGAGGTAGACATTTCCAAAAGAGATACTTTTATCATAAGTTAGATCTTACTATGTTTTATCGTTTTGACGTCGATATAGATGGTACAGAGAATTCAGCACTATGAGGGGCTAGCTAGCTAGACAGTAGGTCGCAATATTTAACGATGTGTTTCGACTTATTAGTTATGCTATTTATTATTAGTAATATGTCGAGATCCCTTAGCCTATCCTGTCAGATTTCTAACACATGTTATACAGCAGATAAAAATCATTGCATTGTCTTGATGAAAAAAAAAAAATTCCTTCACCAAATACGGACGTTTTACTTTCACAGCATGGTTCACACAATTCAATAAGTTGACATAATACTCTTCATTAATCGTTTTGCGCTTTTCAAGGCAATCGACGTAGATTATGAAACGTGTATCCTAAAATACTGTGACCATGACTTTGTTGGCCGATACAGTCTCCTTGGTGTTCTTTGGCGCCGGTTCGCCGCTGAAAACCCACTGTTTGGACTGTTCATTGGCCTCTGGTGTGCTGTGATGAATCCACAGTTATGAATCGAAGCCAAAAGTCATTCCGATTGCATTTTAATATCACCAAACATTCTTTTGAAGTTGACACACGTGCGTGTTTATTGTCAATTGTGAGCAATTGCGGCACCCATGTTGCGGATAGCTTTTCATATCCAAATGAGTTGTTAAAATGTTCTGCACCCGTTCAATTGAGATGCTCACAATCTCACGCACTTTCACTCTCCGATCATTTATCACTATATCGTGGATTTTTTCAATCATTTCTGATGCTGTGACCTCATTTAGGCGACGAGGATGTTCTTCATGAAAAGTGCTTTTACGGCCGAGGTTGACTTTAGCTGTTTAATATTTAATGGCCAATAACGAAGGTGCAGAGTCTTCATATTCTTCACTGAGTTCCGCTTTTATCTTTTTCTTTTTCAAAAACACACATTTTGTCACTGTTCGACATTCAGTTTTTTTTATTGTAAAATCAGTTATTCTATTTAAATGGCTGCCAATCACAAACTAAATTATGCAGCGTCAGAATTCCTGTGAAATCATACAATCCTCGTATAAAAAATGAGACATCTTTGTAGTAAAAATTTAAAACAAATATTTACTACCTAAATATTTGTTTAATTATAAACAAATAAAATAAAATTATTTTGTCTCGCTACCTATCCGTTGGTCACCAGTCATCATGGAAATTTATTTTATCTCTAATTGGCCAAATGCTTAAAGCTGGAATGTACTGAAAAGTATATACTGTGCATAGTACTCATTTACAGCACAGATGACCTCTTTATTTGACAAAAATTTCTTTCCCTCATGCAAATTTTTGAGGTTTGGACTCGAACAGAGTTACTTGAGACCAGATCTAAAGAATAGAGTGTCGAACCCCAGCTCATACACTTTTGTCGCTTGTGCGCACTATACAAACTGTCCGATTACGTTGCGTAATAAGGGCCAGTCACTGTTTTACTCTTTTCCAAATAGTCAGTCATAATGATACCCTGTAAGTCTCAAAAAAAGACTGTTTTCGCTTTTTTCAGTGTACCTTCACCTTCGCCAACCCTCTGTTTTGTCTCCGAGGTACAATGGTGGATCCAGGCTTCATTTACAGTCCGAACACGACGCTAGAAATCCTTCGGTTTACGCTGCCACTTTTTAAAAAATGATTTTGAAATGTTTTGCCTCGTGCGACTTTGGTCTGGAATCAACAAACGCGGCATCCATCCCATACTCATCTTTTTCAATTTTAGAACTTTATGCAGGATTATAGGCGTCTCTTATGTACCCGTTCATAAGAGATGCCCATCAAGTCAGCAATGTCATGAGGCTTAGTATGACGATTTTCCATTACGATACCATGAATTTTATCGACTGTTTATTTAGAAGAAACGTCACTCAGGTGTCCTGAACGTGCCAGAATTGCAGTGGTCTTACGGCTACGTAATTTATTTATCCAGGAATAAATGGTCTTCAACGGTGGTGTAGAGCTCCCATGAACTTCCTTCAGTTTAGTTTCTGTGGGAGTCATAGTATACTTTTTTCAAAAACTTTTATGACTGCACGACACTCGGCTTTATCCATTTCTACGAAACGTGTGACGCCGATCACTTGAGATGGTTTCCAACAAACAACTGCGTGTTGCATCTGTTTGAAATTTTGAACACAACCGTTACGAAAATCACGCTTACCAACAGCCATACTATTTAACAAAATTTCCCGACATTTCGGAGAAATTGACTAGCTTATCAATCCACCCTTGTATAGATTCTTTAAAATGATATGTGTCAAAATGAGATGTAAAATTTCGACCCTTCTGATATATAACAACTAAGCTATATTATTCCAAAAAAATACAAAATTCCTTAGTTCGAGAAATGGAAATATCTCCTAGGAGAGGTAAGATAACCTCAAATTCCGAATAAGTCTGGAGATATTACATTACACGTGGTGGCTCTGAAGTTGTTATCCATTGCGCCAAAAACCGCTTTGGACAATAACATTAAATTTGTATAATAGTAGAGTTACACCAGACGCCCATTTTAGTTAGAAAATTGGAGTCACTTTTGCTCTTAAGAAAACCTTGAGATACATACATGTATACGCTAGTTTTTCGTTCACCTCCCACCTCAATAGGATATATCGTCAACTTTCTCCAGGTTGCGAAACATATATTTGTGTTTCACGACACTTTTTAGACAGCTTATGGTGCTTTTTTTATGGGTCTAGCACACGTGCTGCAGGGAAGTCCCTAAAGCGCTACAGCAGCGACACGTGTACGAAAAAAGCGATTTACGTTGGTCTTGAGTCGCTGTAAATTGTACTCGGGGGAAACACAGTCCCGGGCAAATAATTTCAAAGGGGAGCTTCTCCATATAAAAGACTGCTTGAAAAGAGTTGTACGAGGAGTAACAAGCTCATACGGATGTGAAGAATTAGCGCGACGTGTATTTCTAGCATGCACCGCTCTGGGAGGAATTAAGCGGGCTACATCCATCGAACACTTTCCATGGAAATACTTGTAAAATAGACTCAAGTCGCCAACTTTGACGTTCCAACGAATCAAGGCCGCCGGCCTATTCCAACAAATGCAGTGTATGTTTGGGAGCAGAGCCCCAAACATTGGAGCAGTATTCCATAGTTGGTTGAATTTAAGCTTTGTACAGAATTAACAGTTGTGGAGTGTAAAATTTTCTGGTTCGAAATAGTATTCCCCGCTTTCGGAAAGCTCTCTTTGCTGTGCTTGCAACATTTTCATGCCAAGAGATATTTACTCCCAAATTAACGCCCAACAAATTGAGTAACGATGCTAGAGGAATGGAATGCCCCGACATAACTATGTCGGGTTCAGCAAAGGTAATTTTTTTATAAAAAACTGCTGCCTGGGTTTTTGTAGCATTAAATTCCTCTTGGTTACTGTCACCCAAGATAGAATTTCTCCAAGGACTTCCTGATGTCTGCGAATATTCATCTATGGTAAGTAGCTGTGTGAATGAAGAGATAAGCGTACTGTTATTTGCAAGGCTGTAAATTGGATTCCTGGTCTTTTCCAGCGGATCGTTTATGTAAATGAGAAAAAGAGTAGGAGATAGTATGGAGCCCTGAGGTACACCGGCGTTGATAGTGAAGGTGTTAGAAAGAAATCCGTCGACTGCCACTCGTAAAGAACGCTCTCTGAGGAAACACGAAAGCCACAAGCAGAACTTTTCAGACATACCGGAAGAGCGTAGCTTAGCCAACAATCCATTGTGGAAAACACGGTCCAATGTCTTGGATATATCAAGAGCAAACGTTCGAGTTTCTCCAAAGTGTTCAATTGCGTTGTTCCAAACAGTTTCCACGTTACAAACGTTATTATATTTTTACAACAACTACTAGTTTTGCACATAACCAAATCAAATATACTTAAATAAATGAATATACTGACCTACTGGAGATAAAATCCGACTAGTGCAGCCACTACCAGGTTATGTTGATTGAAATTTGAACAAATTGACCCAATTTTATGGTAGAATTTTCAATTTTTATTTGCCGTTATAATCTCTTCAATTAAATAATTTAGTTTATTAGTTATTAATTTATTTAATTTATGTTCAATTAATAAAAATCGATTAATTTCTTATTTAATTAATAATAATTATTGTCGAACACAGTAAATCATTCGAAGAGAGCACCAAAACCATAGCAGCGTCACTTCTGTAACTTTCAGTGTAATAAAATTTCAAGCAAGGAACAACATATTAAGCGGGCTTTGTTAGTGCTTCACTTCCCACAAACTTTAAACATTTTAATATTCCGTTAAATCCTGGAAATACGCGGCTTTAATCACGACGAGTTTAAAAATTCCGTAGCTTAGCGGATTTACTGCCGTTAAATAATCCACTATTTCCGAAATACACTACTGCTAAGCGACGAACCGAACAAATGTAATCTTCTTTCTTTTAGACGTTTAATAAAAGAGATTCTAAAGAGGCGAGTTGGAATAACGTAACAAATACGGATTACTATTTGATCCTAAGTTTGAAGCGGAACATAACATGAATTATAACAAATATGGCTAATGCAAAATACAGTAGAACCCCGATTAACCGAGTCGCGATTATCCGAGCTCCGGATTAACCGAGCCAATCTAAAAACCTGATTATCCTATGCTGCGTATTAACCGAGCTTCTAAAATATGTATGCACATATTTCCATTTAAAATCGTCGTAGCCTTCGGGGAATCCCCCTGGCCCGTGTGAGGGGTTCCCCTATTTATGTTTTTGGACCCTTTCAGCATGTAAATTTGCGTGAATGCAGTGCGTTATAGAGTTTACTACGGAGAAGTACGAGTATACTCACATAATTTATTTGGTTGGAGTTCTGGTAGTTAAGAGTAATTAATACGAACTGCTTTGTTTGAATTTTTGTTTGTCGTATTATAATGGAGCATTAAAAGCCATCAGAGAATTGAAGCAGGAGAGACAATTAAAGTTGTTGCACGAGATTATGGAGTAGGTGAGGTAACAGTTGGAGATTGGAAAAGAAGCCGCAAAAAATAGAAGAGTGGTGTATACATCAAGCCTCCTCGTCCTCAGGAAGAAAATCAATGAAAACCGGCGACTAAGGAAAGGTTAAGGAAGCTGTATTCATGTGGTTTAACCAACAGAGATCAGGTCCAATTTCACAACTGGTCTGAATTTTAAAATGCTTCCATCAAAAACATTGGCATCTCGACAGGAAAAATCAGCTCCTGGGCACAAACGAAGTAAGGAAAGATTAACTATAATGGTATGTTCCGATGCATCTGGCAAGCACAAAATCCCACTGATGGTGATTGGCAAGTCTGCACGTCCAAGAGCTTTAAAAGACATCTCACCCAAAGCCCTACCAGTCTATTTCAAAAGTCAGAAGAGCGCATGGATGGATGCGACCTTATTTACTAACTGGTTTGAAGAGTTCGTGCCATCTGTGACTAAATTTTTGAACAGAAACCGTCTTCCTATTAAAGCAATTTTGTTAATGGATAATGCCTCCTCTCACCCTAGAAAAGGACTTCATGTGGGCGAAATTGTTGTAAAATGTTTTCCTCTAAATGTAACCAGCATAATGCAACCAATGGATCAAGGCATCCTCGAAAACATTTAAAAAAATTATAGGCGTTTATATCTTGAACATCTGTTAGAATACACAGAAAAGGAGGATATTATCAATGGGATGAGAAAGGTTACACTGAAAAATGTTATTTACTGAGTAAGTCAAGCTTGGGATTCTGTGCGTACTACCACTATTCAAAAATCTTGGTCAAAAGTTATTGATTTTGAGGACTATAATGACAGTGAAGATGATACTCCATTAAATGAATTAGCTTTGAAATTGAGAAGCCATGGAGAAATGTCCTGTTCAAATTTTGACAGCGAGATAGAAGAAAAAGAAAAAAGTTTATTTGAATTAATGCAAAAATTAAAAGGTTGCGAAAATGTGACAAGAGAAGATGTTGTTGAATGGATTATAGCAGATGATTTAAAAGAAGAAATGAGTATTGAAGAAGTAACGAATGTCTTTCAGGAAACCGAAAAAATCAGATGACGATGACGAAGCGGCGGTGAATGAACAGTCTCCCACTGGGATCTCTCATCAAGAAGGTTTTGCTTCTTTGGAAAAAGCTTTGAGGTATATCGAACAACAACCAGAGGCAACCCCAGCGGATTTGCTTCTTCTTAATAGATGGAGAAACATTGCAGAGAGAAAAAGAAGATGCAATATGATACAGAAGCGCATAGATACCTATTTCACTGTTTTATAATGTATGTACCTATTTATATGTTAAAAACGTTAATACATCGGTTTAAAGTATTGGTGTTTATTTTTTGAATGAATAAAAAAAACAAATCCGGATTATCCGAATTTTCAGTTATCCGAGGAGGGTGCCCCCCCACGTTACCTCGGATAACCGGGGTTCTACTGTAACTGAAATCCGACAAGGCCCATATTTCAGCAATTTACTCAGGGGCGTACCAATCGGAAATGACGCCTAGGGCGAGCATCGAAATTGCGCCCGTTCGTAAATTATCTGAATATAAAATCAACAGATACACTAAATAACTTACTTACTTACTTAATCCTTATGCCTTTCTACCCCTTTTGTTAGGAGTGTAAGGCCTGTGAAGTTGAGTTATTCTATATCTGTCTTTTCCATATTTCCTTCTATATCCTTCCATCCTGTTTAAATTGCGGATTGCCTCTTTTGTTTCTTCTTTATTAGTTTCTTCTGTTTGTGTGAGTTCTGTATCTTGTTCCGGTATTATGTCTCTGTGTTGATTTTTGTATGCTTTTCCTTCTAAATTTTTGCTTTCCTTTCTGTTTCGGTGATTCCTACATAGTGCATTTGTTGTTCTTCTGTCAGCTCATTCTCTTTTCCGTTTATATCCGTAATATACCGTGTTTTTAATCTAATAACTCAATAATTATTTCCCATTTCTTTCTTCCTATCTATCTCTTTGATCATCTTCTTATTTGTATTCATTTTGCTAGTCTTCTCTTCCGTATCCTTTATCTTTGCCAGGGTCGTCGTCAATCTACCTATCTCTCTCCTTTTTCTCAGTTTTTTGACTTGATGGTTCTTTGTTTGTTCTTTCAGTTCTTCCTCAATATCCCATTTATATTCTCTTCCTTCGATTACGATTTTTTGATATCCTATTTTTATCCTTTTTCCATTTTTTTTCTCGTTCTCTGCTATATGTTTCAATTTCTTTTGAATTTCCCGTTCATCTTTTGTTAAATAGTTGTTTATGTGAACTCTCTCTCTCTTAGGATTCTCAGTTTGTTTTTTTTTCATTACAGCTTCTCCCGTGTTTTCAAGTTCCATCTTGTATATAGTCGCTCCTATTTTTATCACATCTTTAATCTGTACCCATTTTTAGATCTGGTTGGCTATTCGCTTCAAATTTCATTCCCGATATTACAATATTATGGTATTCCTTACGTTGTCTTTTTCCAGTCTACTCATTTTCAAATCCATACTTCTCATGTTTTATCTAATTATCTTATTTTCCTCTTTCAACACTTCATTCTCCTTTCTTAGTTCCTCAACTCTTATTGGTATCTCTTCTTCTTGTTTTATATCCTTAATATCTGACATTAGCTCTCTGATCATTTCTATCAAATTGTCTATCTTATCTACTCTTTCGTTTTTCTCTTTCTGTGGTGTTCTTATCATGCTTTTTGCTCTTCTTATTCTCATTGGCTCATCTTTTTCTTCGACTCTTTCTCTTTTCGAGTCTCCTGAGGTATAATCATCGCTATCCATTGTTCTTTCTGTTATAAAAACTTTACGTGTGTTCCTCATATATTCCATTTTCAAACACGGGAGAAAAAGAAAAAAAAAACTGTTGTTTATATTTCTTATCACCGTAAACAGTAAAATAATTAAGGTCGTCGCCTATCGTCGTGTTAGCTTCATACAATTTCACAGAATTATTCTCATAAACCTCCACATTTTTTACTTATTGTCTTAATTCTAACACTACACGCTGCTTTATTTTTAGTCCTCTCGTTCGCAATCGACAAAATAATTAAATAGATCGAAACACTACCGTAATAATGCTCGTTGAACGAGTTGACTATTGCCAGGCGTTCGATTTACATGTACACACTTCGCGATCTGAAACTCAACTCGCTGCACTAAATAAAACAGTCATAAATCTTATAAAACATTTTTATTTTCTGTTTTAGAACGAGAATTAGTCTGGAAACGTGCACTTTTAATAGTCTTAAACTTAAAATTGCACTTTTCTTGCCTTCTGCGACGCAAATAGATTTATAACAATTTCGAAATCTGTTTCTTCGGTTTCTTTTCGGTCTACACTGAGCAAAGCTAGGTCGCAAACCTTTTTTGACCCACTGTAGCCTTCAAATATGAAAGTATTAGTTTTAGCTTACTGATAGATCGCTCGCAATTTGAGATGGATATTGTAATCGATAGCCGAGCGAATGAAAGCATTAAACAATCTCTCGCACCACTCATTTCCTCTCGGTCGTTCGCGAAAGCTCACCACGCGCCGAAATCGCGGGATTATTTTAATATGAATTATATTGTTGGTTTATTTTGATTTTTAAGTTTAATAATTCCAAGGAGAGAACCCTGAAGAAGAACAGAATAAGGAAAAAAAGAGATAGAACTAAGCTATGAAGAAGTAAAGAAGACAATAAAAATACTCAAAAATAATAAATCTGCAGGGCCTGGAGGTGTGGTAAATGAAATGATTAATTACGGATCTAATAAATTACATCGAATGCTAAGAAACATGTTCCACAGAGCGATAAATGGAAAAAAAAATACCAGAGGAATGGTCAAAAGCCTATATAGTATCTATATTTAAAAAAAGAAAATGCACAAACTATAGAGGCCTAAACATAATATCGAGTATGGGGCGTTTGTATGGAAAAATTATTAAAGATATCATAGAGGAAAATATAAAAGGAAAAATTGGAGAAGATCAAGCAGGCTTTACGGCCGGAAAATCATGTATAGACCACATATACACTATAAAACAAACAATGGAAAAAAAAACTGACAAAGAATAGAGAGAGAGAGAGAAGAGACTCCAAACATCAAAAGGCCTATTACAAGGATGCTCTACATCCCCAATACTATTCAAAATATACCTCGAACACACATTAAAAAAAATGGAAGCAAAAATGTAGTGGAATGGGAGTCCCAATACGAGAAGATTACTTATATACTCTAAGTTTCGCAGACGATCAAGTAATCATAGCGCAAGATGAGGAAGACCTCAGTTATATGGTAAGAAAACTGAAAGAAGAATACACTAAAGCAGGATTAGCAATAAACTTTGATAAAACGGAATATCTAACAACAAAGGAGGGATATGTGGAGAATCTAGAAGTCGATAACGAAACAACAATTAAAGGAACCGTCATTTCAAAAAAAGCTACATCAGAAGAAGAAATCAAAGCTAGATTAGGACAAACGCGGACGTGCATAAGACAATTAAATTCGATCCTGTGGGACAAACACATTACAAAGAGAAACAAAACACGCATATACAAATCAATAATACAAAGGATAATGACATACGGGTCAGAAACATGGACGATCAACAAAAGAAATAAATCTAAAATTAACGCGGTAGAGATGGAGTATTGGAGAAGATGCTGTAGGGTGACACGTATGGAGAGAATACCAAATGAAGAAATAAGAAGCAGAATGAACATTAAAGAGAACGCAATAAACACCATTGAAGAAAAACGATTTAAATGGTATGGACACATAAGACGGAGCGAAGATAATAGGTGGATAAAGAAAAATAACAGAGTGGAGCCCTATAGGGAGAACAAAAATAGGAAGACCCAGACGATCGTGGAGAGACGATGTGGACGAGGCTATGGAGAACAGGGGTCTAACAGATGGAGACTGGGAAGATAGAAACGGATGGAATCAAAGGCTGAGAGAGGAAGGAAGAGAGCGTCAGCTGTAGAAAATCCTTGATATATATATATATATATATATATATATATATATATATATATATATATATATATATATATGTATATATATATATATATATATATATATATATATATATATATATATATATATATATATATATATTATAAGTTTAATAATTTGTGAATTTTGCGCCCCCCTTTGAATGGCGCCCAGGGCACGTGCTCTACTTGCCCCACCCTGGGTACGCCACTGAGTTTACCCACTGTTCTCTTATTCGTCAAATCCATCCCGAGACGCGTTTCACCGTATCACGGCTCGTTAGTCGAGCTAGGATTGACAAGCAAGAGATTTTTTCTTTTTTTTTTTTTTTTTTTTTGTCAAGGAGAAATCCTCCCTTATGTATTCTGGAGCTGCCTGCGTCACCTTAGGGGTACCCCAGAGTGCTCCAGTTATGTGGGGCTCTCCAACCTGAAGGGTTGGCATACCCACTAAACCTCCTTGTGAGCCGGGAAAACCCTCTACTCCTTTTACATGACTGAGCTTGTTAATATCTAGACTGTGTGATGATTTTTAACTCAAAGTTAAGTTTATATCAATTAGAATTAACCTACCTTATGCTATCTTAACCTAACCTAAACCTACTTCCCCATTGCTGGGGTGTTGAAGTTACATTTAGTTAGAGGTGTGAATTGTTACACTTTAATCAGAAGGAGTGGCTCAACTAACCTACCCTTAAGTAAATCAGTTAGTCCTGTCTTGAGTCAGTTCAAGTCCGTACGTTGTTAAATGTCTGGGCCATGAATCCTTTCATATGCTCAGCAAACATCTTTGCAATCTGCCAAGTTGCGCCTGGGAGAGAAGAGACTCGCTGGAAGAATCAGGTTTAGGAGCCTGATTTTTGGGACTGAACGGGCTTGTTGGGAGCAAGACGGGAATTTGACAAGCAAGAGACAGGATTTACTGGTACTTAACAAAGTAGTTACGGAGCACGATGGTAGCATACAACGAATTATACTAAGTACGCATAACTAATACTCCATTGAAAGCTGACACAGTAGCTTTCAAGCTGACAGAGTGGTTGGCACGGTCAATACTAAAACTTAAGCGTTTAAACCTTTGCAGTTTAGTCACTTAATGCGGAAACTAATAACAGGACATCTGTACTCTACACCACCATTATTTGTAACATAAAAAAATCCTTTGCTCGGTATACAAATTGGTAACTGTTCATAAAATATTCCGCTTCAAATCCCCGTCCGAATGATAATCCGCATTTGCTTCTTTATTACTAGCTCGTCTTTTGTGAGCCTTTTTTGGGATAAGCATCGAAAAGAAAAAAACATTACATTTATTTAGTTCATCGCTTAGCAATGGTGTATTTCGTAAAGGATGGATTATTTTACTGCTCTAAATCCATTAAGCTCTGGAATTTTAAAAACTAAAGCAATTACAGTTGCGTGTTGTCCTGATTTACTCAAATAATGTAATTTTTAATTAAACTGTGGCTTTAGTCTAGTATTGTTTAGTGGTTTAGGTGTGTTATATCCTAAAAGAATTCAATTAGAAGATAGAGCCCTAACAACTAATAGGCTGTTAATGATACTAATCCATCTAATTCAAAGATATTTTACTTTACAAAAGCTTAAAATGCACAAAAAGTCAATTTTCCAATGCTAACTGTAGCGCTAAAATTTATCACCCCACTTTGTTTATTATAACGTTTAATATAATGGGAATAAACACGATATAACTGATAATTCAATTTAACAGGTTTCTCATTAACAAGGTTTGAAAATAACATCACACACACATCCACTGTTGTAGCGCTGACAAATTCAAGCTTCTGCGACATGTTTCATAGCGCTACCTAGAGTTTTTTGTCGTCTTTTGCTTGAAGTCATGCAGAGTTGTTAGTGTGTATTTTGGACTGTGGAAACTCCAAAGAAAAAAGTTCGGACAGTAAAATCTGGTATGACTTGAAATCTACGCGTTTTTCTAAATTTTATAGTTCGAGAAAACTTCCCTCAATGCTTGCATTATTGTTAATGCTGAATTAGCCATAGCACTGCCACGATATGTTCTATAGGCCTAGCGTATATAGCCGGTGTTCGAAAGAATCCCGTATTATAACTGTACAGCGGTCAACATTACCTCTTGTACTTCGTTGTCTCACTAAGGCTTTTCCTTCCACTAAGCCGGCAGTATTGCTTATTGGTCTAACCGTTTAGTATAAAATGATCTTCGTTCATCCTTAATAATTGTGAAAAAAAACACTAATTTTGTTATCAGGATTTCACAGCGCTTTTGAACCAACGTAAATCTGTTCATAGTATTCTATTCAGGGGAGATTTTGGGATATCCAAATATGAAGATCATCTTCTGTTTCTAAAGATTCTTTCGCATTTTCATCAGCAAGCTCAATATTTTAATCAACTTATTTGGCCTCTCCCTATATACCTCCTGTCAACAACGGTTTATATCTGCTTAAATCGGACCACTAACCATCGAATGATCTAAGTATTAGGCGCAGATTGTTGATGGTACTGCCGTCGAAATGCTCGTTATAATGCATTGTTTCGACCATAAACAATTGCGCCGCGGTACTAAGAAATATAGCAATTCATTTAAAAAAAATAGTTAATTAAAATCTAACAAGAAAAAATATATAGATGAACAAGTTATAACAAAAACAAATGGGCTGATAAATTTTGGAATACCCTGTATCTTACAAGATGTAGCACGAGAATAGGTCAGTTCATTCTGGTAAATTAAGATTCTTTTTTAGGTAAGCAACTTACTATAATACAAAAATTGACTATATAACCGCTCACATAAAATGTCAGTAAAATTAGCAGTAAGCTATCATAAAATAATAACCCAGAACACTACTAATTAACATTAACAGAAAATAGCTGTCACTGCGTTGCTACTATTTTGTTTAATATCTTGCCCTCTGGCTGCATCAGTAATTAAATCAGTTAATTAAACTTGAACTTTAACAAAGCCTGTTGTGTTTTAAAACTGTATTATAACATATTAGTCCTTAAGGATTTATCTCGTGGGTGTTTTTTAGGTATAATACACTGGCCCATATAATCCAAAAATACTTTATTTTATTAAAGTTTGATATGCTCAGAAAAAGTTAATTTCCCAATGAAAGATTTAGCAAGAAAATAAGTCCGTTTATTCTAGTCAGTTAGGATTCTCGTTTATGTAAGCAGCTTATTAAATGTGGTGCGATCTAAAATTTCCCCTATTAACTCTATAAAAGATGAAGTAGTTAGACTTCGTGACTTTCACCGTACATTTTATGGAAAGTAGATGCTGTCACTACCTCCAACTCCGGTTGCGATTCACATTGTATATCCTCTACCATCTCGAAGCAGTGAACCTTTAACTTTATCTTCATAATAAGGAACAACCCAAGTCACAGAGTACCAAATCAGGCAATAACAGTCACGAAACTTTTCTTCAATAACTGTTGCGTACGGAAAAAACTGTGGGAAGGTGCGTTATCGTAATACATGAGGAAATTCACGAATGATTCCACACGGTTCAGTAAGACTGTTCCACTGTTTTAGACAATAGTTCACACACACACACATACACTGCTGTTTTGTCGTGTTCATTGAAAAAGTCACAGACAGACATAAATGAACCTTACTCCAGCGTGCATACAGGACAAACAGAACGAGCTAGCAAATTAAAACTTCCAGCGCAGCATTATTAGGGATGTACCAACCGCCACCTGTCGGCTCTAGTCAAAATTATTTCGCGTTTTTGCTATCTCGCGTTAGTCCGGGAAATTTTGAATTGCACACGTAATATCAAAAACACACATGCCTTGTCTCTCTATACATATTGGTAAGAATTGACATAATATGCCGCTCGAAATTTCTATCCAAAATATAATCCGCATGCGCTTTTATTGAAATCGTAAAAAAAAGATGATTACATTTTTTTTTTGTTTACGGCTTAGTAATAATGTATTCCGAAAATAATAAGTTGCTTTTTTTCCAAATTTAGTAAAGTAATACTTTTAGGTGTAAAACACTATAAAAAAATAATTACATCGGTAATCCCAAGTCCATTGATAACTATCAATTATTCACGTAATTTTACACGAATTCCTGTAATCTTCCAAGACTTAATGTAAATTTCCACAAAATTCATGTAAATTTCCATCATGAAATTTTATACGTTTACCTCAAATGCCATTGTTCGTAGGAATATATTACTTTTACAATCCGTTCTGTACGTTTTATTATGTAATCCTACGAAGGAATGGGGAAATTAGAATACAGCACAAATAATGGTAAACTTCTTTATCCCACACAGTTCTTATTTTTTTTAATAAGTTACAAACAATACACAGGCGCTCAATCATATCTTCTTTCGAATTTTCAGATTGTACAGTTTAAAATCTAAACAGAAAATTAGCATCATTAATCAGATAAAAATGTGGACAACTAATCTTAATCTGATAAATAACTTCAGAATTATGTTTCTTTGTAATATAGTGTCACCGGTTGTATTTCACACAGAATTACATAAAGCACAATTAATAATCTAAGTCAAATAATAATAATGGATTATCGACTGGCTTATACATTTCATAATGTAAATATTACATACTATTATGGAAAATTACGCAAGAGGCAATAAAATATCTATCTAAACAAGTTTTTTTAATTTTTCTCGGTAAGAACCGATGTTTTCGACTGCAAAATTCATATAATTTTTCCCATAATTTTCGACGTAATCTTACAGGCAGTGTTTATAGTGTACCTTATACTAACATAAAGAAGCCATATGCCATCACTCTTTATACAGATTTATAACAAGTCTACGAATAAAATGTGTTGTTTTGATGCAGCTTTGTTTTTATCAATAGTTGATAAGGAAGGTAATATACTATACATCGACAAATTTTACCCAGTCAGCTCTAGTTCACTCCCTAACCTCATTTTTTATTTTAGCCGTCTTATTCGAAAACAGTAAGTTTTACAAGAACACTGATAAAATTAATCTTATTATTTCATAATGACTAGTAAGTTAAGATGTTGTGTTAACGATCCTGAAAACTTTTGTTACATTTGTGGTGAATATATTATGAAAGATCAGCGAAAATTGGTAACAGATACTGTAACCCGTTTGTATTTTGCTTACTTCAGTATGGAAATTCGCAATCAAGATAAAGCGTGGGTGCCTCATAGTGTATGTAAAATGTGCATTGAACATCTAAATATGTGTAGGCCAGTGTAATCATTTCCACTTAATTTTCCGTTCCAAATGATAATATGTATTTGTTTCTTTATTTCTGGTTCTCGCTTTGTAAGCTTCCTTTATTAAAAACGCCAAAAAGCACAGAGATTACAAGTATTTGGATCATCGCTTCGCTGTAATGTATTTCGGAAAAAGTGGGTTATTTACTTATTTTCGTTACTTAGTCAATTTAAAGTTATCTGAAATTTTTTTTTTATAGTATTAAAATAATATAAATATTCTTGATCCTATTCTTTTCCTGTAAAACTTAATTGTAATTAAATAATAACTAAGATAAAATTAAAATATTGAAGACGTTATTTTTTGGAGCTACAAAGAAAATAAACAGTACTTAATCATTTTACTATTAATTATTAATTAATAATAAAGAGGATAGTCTCTTATTTCACCAGTATATTTCCTTAGGAGAAACTGAAACAATTTACCAATGTAGTTTTAATAATATAATAATTAAACTGATATAACTTCCCCGATTCCCCGAAAAGTTTTCACAGGTAAGATTATCCGAAAACAAAATTATCGGTTGGATAACTTTTCAAAAACAGAATTTTTGGAATCTTCAAAGCGATAATAATATTAAAGAATTTTTTTTGTGCCAAAAGGGAATAATAAGTAAGTGATATACGAAATAGTAAATATATAATATTAGCAATTAAAAATTCTTTAAAGGAAATAAAATTGATGGAAACACACTTATCAAAACAAATGGGTGGGCTTGATTGACAGTTAATCATTCTTCCTGCCTGACTTCGCGTCATACATTTATATAAAGATTTCTTTGTCTCAGATTAATGTACAAGTTATTTTCAATTAGTTTAATTTCTTGTTTTAAGATTGTTAATGTTAAATCTAAATTCAATTCTATTAAATAGGATCTCAAAATTACTTTATAGATAAAAGAAGTTCGAGGGTGTTCGCCTCTGTACTCTAGTTATACTGATTTAAATATTAGTAATAGAGGGTAGTAATTTTTTGAGTCTTGGTACAATTGTTTTGAGCATGAGTTTATATTTGCTATTACAACTGATTTCTTGTGATAAATAAGATTACATCAATCTGGTCCATGTAAAATATCAGTAACCACAATTCAGTCTTGAAGTGCCTATAGTTTTTTTCTAGATTATATTATTGAATTTACAAATAATCGCTTAGAGTAATCTTACACTCTGAATGATATTTTATTTTTATGATTAATATTTTTGAGCCATGGTCACTTACGTAGAAATATTCGACTGAGCTTCATTAAATAAAGATATACAATTTCTAAAATCATTATACTCGACTGGATGGTCAGTTTCGATATCGTCAGAAAATCCTAAAATATGTCCATGTTTGATTGAAAGATGGAAGTCAATCAAATATGATAAGTAATAATTGGCTAAGGAGGATAGAGGATTTAAAATATCGACTATATATCTGAAGAATGCAGGCTTCCACGACCGGTTGAATTAATGCCACTGTCACATCGCCTTTGAACATGTTGACCGCAGTGTCAACGAAACGTCAGGAAGTTAATACTTGGAGAACACGGCCTCAACTCCCGAAAGAAACCCACATTGACTATATATTTGTTTATATATATATATATATATATATATATATATATATATATATATATATATATATGTATATATATATATATATATATATATATATATATATATATATACATGTATATATATATATATATATATATATATATATATATATATATATATATATATATATATATATGTATATATATGTATATATATATATATATATATATATATATATATATATATATATATATATATATATATATATATGTATATATATGTATATATATATATATATATATATATATATATATATATATATATATATATATATATATATATATATATATATATATATATATATATATATATATATATATATATATATATATATATATATATATATATATATATATATATATATATATATATATATATATATATATATATATATATATATATATATATATATATAATATATATATATATATATATATATATATATATATATATATATATATATGTATATATATATGTATATATATGTATATATATATATATATATATATATATATATATATATATGTATATATATATATATATATATATATATATATATATATATATATATATATATATATATATATATATATATATATCCTTACTTTTGATTATTTTCCACCAGCACAATTCTCTCCGACAAACTTTAACATCTTATCAGGCATCATCTTGTAAAACAAACCCGTTTCATCCGCATTAAAAATGTCCACATATTCACAACTTTCTCGAATTTCCGGCCATACATTGGCCAACCACTAATCAACAACAGTCATATCTACTCCACTAATACTATCTTACCCCCACTAATATTGTTTTCATTTCGTATAAAATATTTAGAATATCAAAGTTTGATATTGAGACTTGAACCATGATTAAAATATTTGTTATTGGAATAAAATAAACGTAGATTTGGGAGAAATATTTTTTATAGAGCTTATAAAAAAAAATTTAATCCCGTGCCCTACACTGACAGAGGAAAATTATTTTAAATTAATGCCATTTTTTAAAAATAGCTCCAGAATAATTGAGACTATCATTGTCTTTCTTATTTTTATTAATTCGAAGTAGTATCTATTTAGTAATTAGTAATCGTACGATACAACGAATTGTATCAAGTACGCACACCTAAGACTCCATCGTAGGTTGACACAGTAGCCACAAGCCAACAGAGTGATTGACAATGTCACCACTTCAATGCTGGCTTCGCGATTTCCGAGGAATCCCCTCAGGCATATTTCAGCAGTTTACCCACTATTCTCTTATTTGTCAATCTATCCCGCCGTATCACGGCTCATCAGTTGGGCTAGCATCGACAAACAAGGAAACAGAATTTTCTAGTCCTTATCCAGGTGCTTACGCAACGTAAGAGACAACAAATTGTACCAAGGTCCCACACCTAATCCTCCATCATAGGCTGATAAGGACTAGTAAATTCTTATTAACTTAACCGAAACGAACTTTTATTCGTAACTAGTCTAGATTTGCCCAACCAAGCTAGTCACTAACAGGCAGATTAGTTTAAATTAGTTTAAGTAAGTTTAAAGTAAACTATAGTTGAATTAATAAACTGTTTATTAGAATTAACTCAAATTTCCTAAATTCTTTTAGTTTTGTTGAAGTGAGCGCAGGTCAATTGACGTAAGACAACTAAACCAATAGTTTTAAAAATAATTATTTCAATTATAGTTCCATTTAAATTTAGCTTAATTAACCAAATTAACCTTTAATCGGTAACTAGCCCAAATTTACCTAACCAAACTATTTACGGACGAAATTTAGTTCAGATAAAGCTAATTTAAACCATGATAGAATTAATTAATTAATAAATTGAACTAATCATGTCAGTTATTCAAAAGTTAAGATTTTTATTTTAATTCTGATTTAAGAATGTTACTCATTTTTGCTTTTCGAAAGGTTATATTTTCAAATCTTGGTTATTCAAAAATTTTACCTTAGAAAATTATATTTTCCAAAGTTTTTTATTTACTCGAAAAATTATGTTGTCTGAAAATTTTATTTTTCGAACATTTTATTTTCAGAACTTTTTCATGGATCCGAGTTTTTTTTCCTCTAATTTTAACTAAATATGCCCATTGAGAACTGAAACAATATTGTACGTGTCAAGTATAAACACTCTCAAATCTGTAAATAGCGTGACGATAATCATTTTCTTTTTTATTTATATCATAAAAGCTTTTGATACACCCTAACATGAATGAAATCTCAATAGGCTAGTGTAAATCGACGTTTACAACGAATATTACGCACGATTTTTATTCCCCTACATCTTGTAAGGTGCGGCTTAGCCAGAGATGGAAAATTAACTTTTTCCTTTTTTTTAACTTTTACTTGATGGAAACGCATATTAAATACAACAAAAAACTCGTTATTTAAACTTAATCATCTGAATATCAACATAGCATTCAAAACAGAACACTCAATAGGAAGTTTTTTAAAAAATTATAAAAAACACACCGATAAAAATAATAAATTAGGTGTTTATGAATTAACCTGCGTCACTTGTCCTAAAATATACATAGGACAAACAGGTAGAACTTTTAATACACGGATTAATGAACACTGTAGAAGAATCGAAAAAATAACTCAACATATGCGAATCACCTATTATCTTAAAATCACTCTTTTGATCTAATTTCAAAATACTACACCAAGAAAATAAAGGTTAAAAACTAGACCTGAAGGAGGCCTTAGAAATAAACCGTATGAAAAATACAAATACGAGGCTGGTTTGAAAAGTCCGTGCAAAAATAAAAACTACTTATGTGTTTGGGGTAAACCTTTTTTATTTTTCGACATAGTCTCCTTTTAGGCTTATACACTTCGTCCAACGATGTTCTAGTTTGTTGATCCCTTCCGAATAATAGGATTTGTCCAAGTCTGCAAAATATCCATTAGTGTCTGCAATCACCTCCTCGTTTGAATAAAATCTTTTTCCCGCCAGCCATTTCTTCAAATTGGAGAACAAATAGTAGTCCGAGGGAGCAAAGTCCGGAGAATAGGGGGGGGTGTGAAACGAGTTGGAATCCTATTTCCATTAATTTTGCGACCACAACTGCTGAGGTGTGTGCTGGTGCGTTGTCGTGATGGAAAAGGACTTTCTTGTGGGCCAATCGCGGGCGTTTTTCTTGCAGCTCGGTTTTCAAACGGTCCAATAACGATGAATAATATTCACCTGTAATAGTTTTACCCTTTTCCAGATAGTCGATGAGGATTATCCCTTGCGAATCCCGGCCGAAGGAACGGTCTTCGCCTTTTTTGGTGCAGATTCCCCCTTGGTAACCCATTGTTTAGGTTGTTGTTTGGTCTCAGGAGTATAGTAATGTATTCATGTTTCATCCACAGTGACGAAACGACGCTTAAAGTCCTCCGGATTCTTCTGGAACAGCTGCAAACCACCCTTGCAACACTTCACACGATTCCGTTTTTGGTCAAGCGTGAGCATCTTGCGAATAGCTTTCTCATGTCCAAATGTTTTTGCAAAATATTATGTACCCGTTCAGTCGAGATGCCCACAGCACTAGCAATCTCACGCACCTTAACTCTTCTGTCATCCATCACCATATCATGGATTTGATCAATGATTTCTGGAGTCGTAACCTCCACAGGCCGTCCAGAACGTTCAGCGTCACTTGTGTCCATATGGCCAGTCCGAAAATTTTGAAACCACTTATAAACTGTTCTAATCGAAGGTGCAGAGTCACCATAATGTTTATCAAGCTTCTCTTTAGTCTCCCGAGGCGTTTAGCCTTTCATAAAGTAATGTTTAATCACCACACGAAATTCTTTTTCGTCCATTTCTGGAAAATCACTCGACTTCCTTGATCCACACGAATGCCAAACACAAAGAAATAGACCAATATGGCTGAAACTTGGTGTGCGTTCATTCAAGAGATGCTACTAACTAAACATGACCTCGATACGCGCCGGTGGTGCCATCTCTCGGACTTTGCACGGACTTCTCAAAGCAGCCTCGTATTTTATAAAACGAACAAACAGAAACAAATAGGTCACCCCTTTTAAATTTATTCACATAATTTTTTTTTGTATTAATTAGACCAACCAGCAATTTTTCTGTAACCTAAGTTGCTAATAGTATGTTTTAAGTTAAGGACCTTCCAGTGAATGTCTCTTAAAGTTTACTACCTATATACACTCGTTATCGTGTATTCACTCCACGCACGCACTGTTATCTGCCTTTAACTATCATCACTAACGCGCACTACACTAACTCGTGAGGTCTTTTCCTCTTAAGCCTTCGTTCTTGTTCACCTACATACATCTAGAAGTTGAAGAATCTCGATGTTTGGATGTCTATGAAGCTGGTCCTTATGCTTCTTGGCGGTGGTTTTGAGTTTTTGGCAACAGTTTTTCATCTGAAGATCACTATGAAAGGTAAAAATTTCAGAGTATCCACGATCTCACGAAGCACTTTGTTTTGGAAGATTTGAATTTTCTGCACATTGCTTGACACCGCACAACCCCATAACTGTATACCGTATAGCCAAACGGGCTTCAATATCTGCTTGTATAGCAATAGTTTGTTAACAACTGACAGTTTTGATCTTCTACTAATTAGCCAGTGCATTTTCATCTTTTTAATGTTGAGTTCTTGGAGTTTCTTCTTAACGTGTTCCTTTCAACGTAGCTTGGCGTCGAGATTCATCCCAAAATACTTTGCTGTATTGGCGTGTGAGATAACTTGATTGTTCATCCTTACAGGCAAGTAGTTGTCTTTCATTCTATTCGTAAAGTTCACATGTACTGACTTACATTCGTTTTTTCTTATGTGCCACTTTTTCGTCCATTAGCTGATGTTGTCTGTGGCTATTTGTAGTTTTAATGTAGTTTCCTCTATTGTGTCACTTGTGGCTAGTAAAGCAGTGTCGTCTGCGAATGTGGCTATCACTGCGTTATCGGTTTGCGGCAAATCATATGTGTATAGCTGGTACAGGGTGGGGCCTAGCACGCTGCCTTGTGTAACACCGGCACTACTTGGAAATAAGTCTGAATACTCGTCTTCGTATTTCACTTGGAAATGTCTGTTTGTAAGGTATGATACCAATAGTTCCGCGAACGGTTTTGGTAGTAAACTTTTTAGTTGTTTTCAAGTCCGCCGTGCCAAAAGCTTGGGCAACATCTAAAAACACTGAGGCACATATTTGTCTTTTTTCTAAACTTTTTTCAGTTACATTTTTTACTCAGTGCACTTGTTCAATTGAGGAGTGTTCACTCCTGAACCCGAACTGGTATATTGGGATATGTTCTTTTTCTTCTAAAATTGGTTTTAATCCTTTTAAGAGTAGCTTCTCAAACACTTTTGACACTATCGGTAGCAATGAAATAGGTCGGTATGATCTGGCTTCGTACGGTGTTTTCCTAGGTTTTAGAAGCATTATAACTTCTGCAGTCTTCCAGATATATAGAACATATTTCAGCCGAAACGCAGCGTTGATCAAGTTTGTAGTTTTACTACACCTTTTCTAGATAATTGCTTTAAGACCGCGCCAGTAATTAAGTCATAGCCTGCGGCCTTATTCGGATTAACATTTCTTTTAATTTCATTGTACAGTTCTCTTGGTGTTACTAGCATTATTATTTGATCTTCGATGTTGGCATTTAGCAAGTAATATAGTTCTGCGTCAGATTCATCTGTTGTATTTGTCTATGATAAGTGTTTAATGAAAGTTTGAGCCTTTTCCAAATTATCCTTGGCCATATTTATTATTTTCCATTTTTAATGGCGGAGCATGCATAATAGGTTTTTTCAATTTTCTGGTAGCACGCCAAAGCGAATGTTCTGTGTTTTTGTCATTTGTTAGTTCTTGGAGGTAATGATTCACCGATTCATTTTCGTTTTTTTGTATTTCTCCTTTCAGTTGTGTCAATCTGTTTAGTTTTGTCTTGTCAAGGGGAGGTCTTGTCTGCTGTCAGATTCTCTTTGCTATTCATTTAAATTTATTCACACAATTAATCCGATTTCTCCGATAGAAATATCAAAACAGTTTGTGTCTGGTAACAACATAACAAACGGTCGTTATTGTTATCGATGTGGTTTGTTTATTTATATATATTTTTTAGTGTTCCATACCGAACACTTATGGAAACACTTTGGTGTCTGTCTATATGTCACACAGAAAACTGAAATTTGTCACAAACGTAGGAATTGATGGTCCAACCAGAGCCTTGTAGTTTTGAAAGTTAAATTTGGACTTAAGTGGTTAGTTGTAGGGGAGGAGTAAATTTTTTTTTTGTAAGATCATAGAGTGGAATGTCAAATGAAAGGGTACACAATTTATCTTGCGAGAAAAAATAATTTAAGCATCTATCACAAATGGGTGTGTTTTCCACGAGTTGAGAAGAAACTAAAGGAGAGAGATTTTTAATCCAACAGTAATAATAATTAATATCAGTAATATCCTCTTCTTCTGTCTCTTCTATCAGTAGCGGGTCAAAATCAATTTCGGAAAATATTTATCTTCAATCAAGAGCAAATTTACATGCTTCGATAATTTATTTTTAGTTAATCGTGCAGAAATCTCAATAAAAGATTGTTAATTAATTCTAAAGCACATTCATTAACGGAAATGGCATTAGATTTTTCAGATTTGGAAATCTGATATAGTGTCATTGGAGTTTGTAAATTATCCGAAATTAACACTGATCTACAATATGGATAAGAAGATGTAAGTTCAGCATTAGCTCTGGCTGGCAACAAAGCCCTCATAATCGACCAGTAAAAACATGCTTGATCATTGTTACCCGAAATGATACCTATCATTAAAACAAATAATTTTTTAAAGTATTTACTTAATAGTTCTGTGTAATTACCTATCATAAAATTTGTTCATCATTTTATACCTACTTTATTTTATATATACCTAATAATTCTGTATATTATTTATACTTGACAAAGTTACATTGTTGCGAACGCGTTGTACTGAAAAATAAAAATATTGCGGAAATTTTGTGTTTAAATAACCAGTTTTTTGTTGTATTTAACTTTTTCCCTTTTACAATTAAATTAATCAGAATGTATTGCTAGTATCTTATTCCTTACGATTCTACGTTGTAAGTAAATTCTTTTTTATATCTTATAGTACGTCTAAACCGCTAAAAACTTCAGCAGACTTACTTAAAGCTCTTCCCAGTGATATACTAAAAACTTTATTTTATTTATATCCCAGAGTTCAAACGGATTTATAAAATGTAACATTGCTACGCGCGAATTAAACAAATACAATATTCTTTCTTTTAGGCATTTGATAAAGGAGGCTTAAAAAAATGGAAGAATCATAAGGAAGGAAATGGAGATTAATAATTCATGACCGAGAATGGAATAAAATGTCGTCAAACTGTATATTCAGGTTGTTCCATTTAAAAAAATTCTTAAAATAAATCATTTTGGTAAACTACACAAAAACAGGAATAAATCTTTAGAAACAATTTGCTTCCAATTTATACTAAGAGAAGTGTGCAAAAAACATCCTTAGAGATTTTCACTTTTCTGTAAATTTTACAGTCCCTCGATCACGAGAATCCGGGTTTCAAAATTCTGTTGAACTACCTGCCTCTCTGTCTTTTTGTCGGTCTACCTATTTGTATTGTCTGTTTATTTGTCCGTCTTTCGGTCTGTCTATCTGTTTTCACGATAACTTCAGGCGAAATGGAATATCAATTTTAAATTTAGTAGACTTATAATGCATGAAGTAAAAGATATTGCTTCAAAGAAAGGGTGTGAAAGGGTGGCAGTCGACAAATTTTGTGTAGTTTTATAGAATTTAAGATAGTGGATTTTTCAGCATAATTATTTATATTCTGTCAAGTGAGAACGTGACGGCTCGTATTCTTGAAAAAATATGTTTCAAGAACATTTTTTGCCATTAATGTATTCTTTGGTGTGCTGACATCGGTCCAATGAGCTTAGTAAGTTGTCCAATCGCCTCCTGCATCAATATTCGCAGCATCTTCGAGGCATGCTATTGACGAGATTTTCTGCATACTTTGCAAATTTTTCGAATCTCGCGAGACAACTGAGTCAAAGTCCTCAGAGTATTTCCTCTAAGCTTTTTCTTTACAAGTGACCAAACGTTTTCAATACGGTTGGCGTCCGACGATTGTGAGGGCCAGTCTAGTATATTATCGTGGGCCCAAGCGATCCCCTTCGCGACGTGATTTTCACCCAAAAAGGGTCTCCAACGTGCTTCGGAATTTGACATCATGAGCACGAAGATGTTATCGAATGGTCTCATGGGACACATTCAAGCAGCGTCAATTTCAGGTCCCGTAATAACAAAGGCACGATTCGTTTTTCGACTTTCGGAGTGACTTTGCCTACCGAGCTACATTTTGGCTAGTTGTGGACATTTTTCGTCTCGTTAAAATGATTTACCCACTTGTTCACAAACGACCCCGACTTTTTAATATATTATATTTAGCGGCCGCGGAATGTGTCATTTTAGACCCCTTTGGATGGGAATAGAGAAAGACTGCCTCGAACCGACGCGGACACAAGTGACTCATTTTGGATTTTACGTGATTTCGACGAAAGTTCGAAATCGATTGATACTTTTACTAAAATGCATCGTAGACAAAGGTTCCCTCTACCGATTTTTTGTTGAATCACTTGAATCGCATCTACCAAAAATGAATTATCGTGGACACGTTCTTACTTGACATACTTTACAATGAGATATTTTTCTTCTTCTGGTTCCGTTTCTTATCGGAGGTTGGATATCATCAGTCCTATTCTAACTTTATTCACCGTTAGCTTAAATAGCTCTGTGGAGCTGCAGCCAAACCACTCCCTTAAATTTCGCAACCAGGATACTCTTTTCCTTCCTACACTTCTCTTCCTCTTTATCTTTCCCTGCATAATACGTCTCAGGATCGAATATTTCTTCCCCCTCATCACATGTCCAAGGTATTCGAGCTTTTTCCATTTGATTGTGTTTAAAATTGCACACTCCCTTCCTCATTCGTTACTTTATTCATCCAAGATATTCGCAGAATTCTTTGGTAACACCACATTTCATACGCTTCAAGCTTTCTCATCTCTGCCCATTTCAGAGTCCACCATTCTGCACCATATATATAGACATAACACCTCAAAAGCTTGATTCTAAGTTCTAAGCTCAAGTCACGGTTACACAAGACTTTTTCATTTTAGTAAAAACACTTCTGGATATTTTAATTCGACTTCCTATTTCCCTAGTTTGATCGTTTGTTTCACTCATCCATGCACCCAGATATTTGTAGTTAGAAAATCTTTCAACTGGAAAGTTTAAAATATTCAAATTAGCCCTGACATTTATCTTGAAGATAATCATAAATTTTGTTTTTCCGATATTCATTTTCAGACCGTAGCCTGTACAGTAATTGTTCGTCATTTCTACCAGATGTTGAAGATTAATGATGTTATTAGGAATTATTACAATGTTATTTACATATCTTATGTTGTTAATCGTTTGTCCATTTATGATAACACCTGCTGATTCTCCACTAATGGCTTCAATGAAGACAATATACATCCCTGCCATACTCCTCTAAGAATTTGCTTTTCTTCAGTGAAGAACTTTTTAACACGTAAGCTAAAAAGTTTTTGGTCTAGCTACTTAAAACACATTTTTTTGCAAAATTCGACTTTATTTATCAACATAGTCTCCTGCAAGAGCGATACAATCAGTCCAATGCTTTTTCTAACATTTCTATACCTTTCTTGTAGAAGGATTTGTCTTTGCTTTCAAAATAGGCCTCAGTTTCGACGATAACTTCTTCATTGGAACCAATCTCTTTCCCGCGAGCATTTTTTTGAGGTCTGCGAATAGATACTAGTCGCTGGGAGCCAAATCTGGAGAATACGGTGGATGAGGAAGCAATTCGAACTTCAATTCATGGTTACGATGGCAATTTTGCCATCGTAACAATTTACTTGTGACACCGCGCATTGTCTTGATGAAAAAGCCCTTTTTTCTTGTTCATTTGGGGCCGTTTCTTTGGGATTTCTGCCTTCAAACGCACCAATAACTTTACTTAATATTCGCTATTGTTGGTTTTTCCCTTCTCAGCATAGTCGATGAAAATTATTCCATGCGGATCCCAAAATACGGAGACCGCTTTGATCGTTTCGGGCGGCTTTCACCGGCTGATATCCACTCAGCTGACTGCCGATTTGATTCCGGTGTGTAGTTGTGGATCCACGTTTCATCTGTTGTGACATATCGCATGAAAAAATCCTTTTTATTGCTCTTAAACAGGTTCAAACGCGCTCAGAATCATCCACACGTTGTTTTTGGTCCATTGTGAGCAAACGCCGTACTCATTTCGAACAGAGCTTTCTCATGCCCAGATGTTCAGACAAAATATGACCAGCACGCTCTTTTGATAACTTTAGGGTGTCAGCCGTCTCACGTAATTTCACTTTACGGTCATCCAAAACAATTTTGTGGATTTTTTTAATGTTTTCCAGTGTAACCACCTCATGGAGCGTCCAGAGCGTTCAGCATCATTTGTGTCTGTACGACCGCGTCTAAATTCAGCATACCAGTAAATAGATAGATATATAGATAGATAATAATTTATTTGTTTTCATGTAACAATAGGTTACACTTATAAACCAATAGGCATTAAACAATGTTAACTAAGATTACAATAACCTATAATTAAATAAAAGAAAAAGAGAAAATATTAAATAAGTTTAGACACATTAAAAGCAAAAATTACAATGAAATAAGAGGCACAACGGAAAAGACAAGAAACCACCTCTGCTGCTCCTTGAAGCAGATATTTGGTTAAAAGTCTCTTGATTCCGTTTTACGTAACGCACGTACACACTCTGGGAAACTATTATATATCTTTAATATGACATCATTAACATTTTTCTGTATGTAGCTGTAATTACACACCAGTAAATAAAAGTGATTTTCCAGGGGCAGAATCCCCGTAACACTTATCAAGCCATTGCTTTGCTTGAACGGTATTTTTTCTAATCAAAAGACAGTGTTTAATCAAGACACGAAATTCGATTTTTTCCATTGTTTTGAAAATATCAAAAGTAACGTCACTAAAACCACTGTAACTTGTAAATTAGTCGTCAAAATGTCATGATATTTTGACACGTATCCTTTGAAGGTTGGTACTTCCTAAAAATTATATGGATTTTTTGAAAAGGGCGACATCTATGTGTCAGACCAAAAACTTTTCAGCCTGCGTGTTACTTGAGCTGACTGCTTCCAGTAAACGTTGGCGATCATGCTTATGTCCCGATCATCTATGAAGCCTTTTCGAAATCCATGAAACATGTGTATATTTACTGATTCATACTAGATATCGTTGAAACAACACATTTATTCCGAAAAGAGCCTCCCGTGTATCAAAACCATTACCAAAGCCAAATTGCGTTTCACTTATGTCTTCTATCGCTTTAGAAATTATGAAAGACCCTCAAAAAAACTTTTAGAGTATGGCTCATTAGTAGTATGGTTCTGTGCTCTTAACAATTTTTAGTGTTAGTTTTTGGGATAGTTACGAAGTTTGAAGAGAGCTATTGCGTTGGTATAGTGCCTGATTTATAAATGAGATTAAATAAATCTGCCATGATATCAGTTTGGTCACCATCAATAAGTTTCTCTTGGAACATTATCGTTTCCTATGAAATATATAAATGTTAATTGAGTGAGGTAGGGAGTAAGAGAATTGCTCCGTATATATTGTGTTGTATCCTTTTTTAAGTTCTTGTAGTCAAAGATTCTGAAAATTATGATTTTTTTTATTATCTCTAAAGCCGTTCTTCTGCTCAACTTTTTGTTATTGTGAACCATTACTTATCATTTAAAATATTTATTTGTTTGATTGTTTTATCTAGTGTTTAACAAGACTCTTTAAGTTGCAGAAATTTCAGACTAGCTATCTAAAAAGTTATTAACAGTCTTGGAAGAAAATCTTTACCTAATAAAATACATATACGGGTACACTGCACACCTAAAACATAAACACACCGTCCGTATTTTGTACACTTTTTTTTATTTATGATCTGGTTCACACTTCTGCTCGATAATATATATATATATATATATATATATATATATATATATATATATATATATATATATACTAGCAGTGCCCGCGGCTCCGCTCGCGTGGAATTGATTCACTACTATCGTCACTGCTTATTCCTTATGTTACCTAACGTAATAAAATATCTGCCATTATTTCCCCTTATCTCCCATTATTTCCCCTTATCTCCCATTATCTTTCCATAATTTCCATTATCTGAGCTTATCTCTGCTCATTTCCCATTATCTCTCCTTATCTCCCATTATCTAGGCTTATCTCGATTTATCTCGCAATATTTCTCCTTATCTCCCATTATTTCTCCTTATCTCCCATTATCTCACCATAACTCTCATTATCTAGACTGCTTATCTCCCATTATTTCTCCTTATCTCCCATTATTTACACTTATCTCCCATTATCTCACTTTATCTCCCATTATCTAGGCTTATATCGAATTATATAGAACATATGTAAAATTTATAAAAACACGTAAATCGGTTCTCGAGTGATAAGCGCACTAACGGACAGACACACAGATAGAGAAACGTTGCATTTTATATATATTATATTCTTTGCTACATGATATTGTTCCATATTTAATGCTTCAGGCAGTTTATTGCAAGAGAACGCGCTAGCGGCAAAGTTTTCGACTTGATTCACTATTATCGTCACTGCTTATTCCTTATGTCACCTAACATAATAAAATATATCCTATAACCTGGCCAGAGAACATATGTATATTTAAAAAAAAGCACGTAAATCGGATAAGTAGTTCTCCAGTGATAAGCGCACTAACGGACAGACAGACAGAGAAACGTTGCATTTTATATATATTATAGATATTCTTTGCTACATCATATTGTTCCATATTTAATGGTTTATCATGTTTAAAAAAAAGCACGTAAATCGGATAAGTGGTTCTCCAGTGATAAGCGCACAAACGGACAAACAGACAGAGAGACGTTACATTTTATATATATTATAGATATTCTCTGCTACATAATATTGTTCCATATTTAATGGTTTAGGCTGTGTATTGCAAGAGAACGCGCCAGCGACAAACTTTTTTCCGACTTCATTCACTATTATCGTCACTGCTCATTCCTTATGCTACCTATCATAATAAAATATAGCTTGTAACCTGGCCAGAGAACATATGTATGTTTTAAAAAAAAAAAGTACGTAAATCGGATAAGTGGTTCTCCAGTGATAAGCGCACTAACGGACAGACAGAGATAAGTTGCATTTTATATAAATTATAGATGTAATAAAATATATATCTATAACCTGGTCAGAGAACATATGTATGAAGTTAAAAAATCACGTAAATCGGATAAATGGTTCTCGAGGGATAAGCGCACTAACGGACAGACAGACAGAGAGACGTTACATTTTATATATATATATATTATAGATATAGATTATTATTATTATTATATAGCCTGACCAAAGAATATATGTATGAATTTAAAAAAATACACGTAAATCGGATAAGTGATTCTCGCGTGATAAACGCACTAATGGACAGACAGACAGACAGAGAGACATTGCATTTTATATATATTATAGATTATAGATTATGGATATTCTCTGCTACATAATATTGTTCCATATTTAATAGTTTAGGCTGTAGATTGCAAGGGAACGCGCTAGCGGCAAACTTTTTTCCGACTTCATTCACTATTATCGTCACTACTCATTTCTTATGCTACCTATCGTAATAAAATATAGCCTATAACCTGGCCAGAGAACATATGTATCTTTTAAAAAAAAAAGTACGTAAATCGGATAAGTGGTTCTCCAGTGATAAGCGCACTAACGGACAGACAGACAGACAGACAGAGAGACGTTGCATTTTATATATTATAGATATATGTATATGTATATATATATATATATATATATATATATATATATATATATATATATATATATATATATATATGGTTCAATATAAAGCAACTGAAAACGGACCTAGCCATTTTAGCAGTCTACCTACTGTTCTCTTATTTGTCAGTCCATTTCGAGAGGCACTTCGTTGTATCACAGCTCATCAGTCGGGCTAGGATCGACAAACAAAAAAACAGAATTTTTAGTACTTGTGCCTGTACTTACCCAACATAATGTTAAGATATAAACTATTTCACATTATACAGAGTGATTGGAACTTCGTTTTGCTCTATACGATACAGATGTAAAAAATGAATAAAAGCCACTGATCAGTTATCAGTATATTTAAAATAAGTGAAGATAGGCATAAATTATTAAATATAAGATGATAAATAATGATGTTCCGTAAAAAAGCCACCGTGTATAGTTCGAGGTATTTTTTACAACATTGTTACTATTGGGTAATAGTATATTTAAATTATAATAATAATAATATAATAATATTTAAAATATAAACTATAAAAAGTATAATTCTTCGTCCATTTTTGGGTGCTCACTTTGTATAAATAAGCGAGGAATACAATATACAGATTGAAAGGGAGACTTTTTCAATAATTTTTAGTGTTCCGTACGGAACGGAACTTCAGTGTCTATCCGTTTGTCGGCCCGTCCGTCTGTTACACCCGATTTTCTCTGAAACTATTTGACATAGGAAGTTGAAATTTAGCACAAATATAGAAATTAATAGCCTGATTAGAGCCGTGTAGTTTTGAAAGTTAAATTTTGACTTAAGTGGTTAGTTTTGGGGGATGAAATCGGAACTGAATTTTTTTTTTTACCAGGTCATCAAGTGGGGTGTGAAATGAAAGCTTGAGAAAATACAAGTTTAAAAATATATATGATGTGACACTTTGCTAACTTTTCTTTGTGTTATTTTAAAAAAATTGCCAAAAATCGATGTTAACCAAAAAATTTTGGAAAAATTCTGTAATATTTTCTATAAAGTTTAGATTGAGCACAAATTATCACGAGTGCATTACGTTTTGATAATTTATCATATATAAAAAAAAAACTATGAAAACTATATTTTTTGACTTACGGTGGAGGTAACTGTAGGCGAGTGACGAGTCATTCTTGTACCAAGATATAATTTTATTTTATTTTTAAAGCAATCACCGTACGGAACATTAATTGCGCAAGTCCGATGTGCACCTGTTTTTTATGAAATGAATTGATAAATAAAACATTTACTTTTTTTCTTACTTTACTAAATTTCTAAACCGATACTGTATCAAGAAATATTTATTAACGTGAATGTAAACCTTTTTATATAATAATTCTCTAATATTTCGTTTTGCCATGAAGCATATTAAAACGAAACCTTTTATTGTATTTTACTTCAAGTTTATTTTAAGGGATTCTTACCACGTAGATCGAAAGAAAAAATATTTTTTGTGCATTGGGTTGGAAAATTATTATTGTCGAAGATTTTTTTATTCGGACAATTATTTTTACTCTTCTGGAGCGTAAAATGTAATTTTTCGTACGATTTTACCGGGCAGCAGTAGGCCACAAAATATATTTATCCATATGTCTTTTCAGCCGTGCAAAGTTTATCCAATAAATCATCATCATGCATTTTTATAAAAAATTCATGATAATCCGTAAAATATTGTATAACTGTCATGTCAAGTATTGCACCAGGTCTTTCAGATCGTTAGTTGCCCCGCAAGATACAAATTTCTAAGTTTAATACGTTATTAGCTATTAGCCTTTATTTTTTATTATTATTTTTTTATATATTTATTATATACAAATATTTTTATTATTTTTATATATTTTTCTTTTATCCCTGTTACCTGTCTACGTTTCTAACTTCAAGGAATTCTTAAAGGTTTTAATATAATACATAGTGCCATCCAAAAGTTTTTAGATTAATGCTATATAACAGGGGTTCCCAATCTTCTTTTTACTGCGACTCCCTTTACAGGTTGCAATTTTTATGCGACCATCTTCTCAAAGAAGATACCTGTGTGGAGCTCTAGCATATAATAAAATTACTTTATTATTCAAAAACTCCAAAGAATAAAAAGTCTTAATTATTATTTATTAGAAAACATAAAAAAAACTACAAACAGTACAATTATTGTTATTATACAAGGACGAGCTAGCTTTTCTGAGCATAACTTCTCAAATCGGGGCTGAAGTTTTGAAATTGCTGCCCTCATTGTCTCATATTATTTCCTTTTCTTTTTAACGACTGTACGCTTTCGCTTACAGCAGGCTATATACTTTCTGTCCTCTATTCTAATATCTCTATGGGCTTACTGAGTCGCTGATGAGACGCGCGCCGCGCCGCGCACTAGCTCATTACGTCATATGCAGGTGACCTGTGCGTATCGTCTCGCGACTCCCCTAGGATAGCCCCGCGACGCCCCAGGGCGTTGCGACGCACAGTTAAAGTACCCCTGCTATATAGCAAAAATGCGAAATAGTATCGACTTCCGCCTATAGGTGGCGCTGGAGACCGTGACAGCATCGATCTTCCAAAAATTATTCCAGTGTAAAAATCTATAAGACTATTATATTCGGGACAGAGGGACTACTTTAAATGTGGGAGAAGTCCTGAAGTCGAAAAGTAGCTACTTCAGATTTTATAACGTTAGTCCGGAAACTTTTAAATTGTACCACGTACAGTAGAATAAATATTTAGCGTGAAAATTAGGAAGCCAACTTTCAATATTCTTCGTTGCAAAAAAGCTCGCAAATATCGAGAAAAATATAAAATTTGTCTTTCGGTGCCTGTTTGCTTCTGCTTGGTGATAAACAATAAGCGTGGGCCTACATCATTAATTATAACGGTGACCGCTTGGAAAAGTCAGGTGTTATTGTTAAGACAGGCAGCTTATATGTATACAGATACGTTAATTGTCTTACTACTGCATTATATTAATAAGTCTCGAGAAAACAAATGTATTTTTCGGCCGCTGTATAACATGACATATCCGCCGATATCTTCGGAGAATAGTAAAATAGTTATTCTGTATTAAGGCGCTTATGATTTTTAGATATCTTTGATTGGATTTCTAGGATCTTTTACCGCTAATATAATACAGAAAACATGGATTTTGGCACAACAGTACTGCACAAGAGTTATCACCACTACACCAAAGCACTTTATTTTTGCCCTAGACCTGCATTTCGGTAACCACGACAACTTAATCATCATTTCTGTTGATGCTAAGCAAAAATAAAATGTTTGGTGTAGTTGTGGTAAGCCTAGTGACTATATATATATATATATATATATATATATATATATATATATATATATATATATATATATATATATATGTATATATATATATATATATATATATATATATATATATATATATATATATATATATATATATATATATTAAAAAGATCCTAGTTCGTTTTTAAAAACCCCTGAATTATTTAATATTTCAAAAATACAGCGAGAATATCTGTATATTAAATCAAGTCTGTATCACAGACCACGATCGACAACTAATGTCCAGGGTCACCTGCTAGAAGGTGGTTAAATATTATTAACTGTTTGAAGCTGCCGTCTTTATTCTCGCACATCTTTTAGGGCGGGTTAGTTCAGGTTTGTTTAAATTTGATAATTAACATAGTCTTCTTAGACTGCATGCCGGTGTTCCATATCCACAAATATAAATAACATTTTTTTTTGTGAAAAATGCCATTTCTCATAGGTACACGGCTTTCATTTAGAGATTTTAGAAAATGCTAGCCCAGCTCTTGAACATTACGAAAAAGTAAAAAATGACGAAAAAGGAATTTTGTTATAAATCAGATTAATGGTTTCAGTTTCTTTGGCAGAATGCTATGATTTAACTGCAATAAACAGAAAGTCTACAAGATATAAATTTTGTTATCGTGGATTTTTTGTTCCTTTAAAAGTGTTTTTTTTTTGCTGTGATAATGGATTACATAGTAGCGTCTACAATTTCCAGCAATAGCTATTTTCTTTAATACACGTACTATTGCTATTTATTAAAGTATTTATTTAATAGGTTGGTAGAACTATTATTAACATATGACAAAAATTTTCGTATTTATTCTACTAAGTTAGAAATAAGTCTGTAATTTTGTAACTGTCAAAATTTCCTGTATGTGTTTTTTGTACCCATACCTTAAAAACTTGCGTGTGTTAGAGTTAAAATAGTATAATTATGCGGGAATGACCTGAAAATGGGGACAAATTCTAATAAAACACTGCCACCTGAATGAGATGTCACTCGTATTGGGGTCAAAAATGATCCTGACTACAGAGGGTGCCTGGAGGAGAGAGAAAGAGCTCTTTATCTAATTATATCGTACTGTAATCACAAGAGCTAGTAAAAGTCCCTAGAATCTCCAATAAATCCAGACCAGGGGCGTATTAAATGAATTCAGCTTGAAAGCTTCAACCCATCCAACTCTCTAAAACAAGGCAGATGCACAATGGGATGCCCTCATGAGGCGTATAAAACCTTGAGCTACCTGTCACTAGGGCATCTATCTTGTAAGTCCGTTTTCGGTGATTTGTATGGAAAAATGTCATTTACTGATAACGAAAGTTAGGTGACTACTTTCAGGTAGGACATTTTGATCAATACAGAAGTAAGAGCAAATGCTAAAGTTGAATATCCACTAAAACCCGTAAGAACAAATTTTCCCATACGGTGCTAACCAAGGCTAAGTATAGTTAATGTAAAACAGTTGAAAACGGACGAAGTCCATATTTCAGCAGTTTACCCACTGTTCTCTTATTTGTCAAATCCATCTGAGACGCGTTTCGCCGTATCACAGCTCGTCAGTCAGGCTAGAATTGAGACACAAAAGCACAGAATTTGCTGGTACTTATCCCATAAGTTACGGAATACGATGGTAGGATACAACCAATTGTATTAAGTACGCATACCTAATACTCCATTGAAAGCTGACACAGCAGCTTCCGTGATACGTCGAAACGCGTGTCAGGATGGATTTGACGAATAAGGGAACAGCGCGGGTAAACTGCTGAAATATGGACTTCGTCCGTTTTCAGTTGTTTTACATTAACTATACCAGGTGTACAATTAGGAAATGCGGATTTTTTTTCTAAAAAAAACATGTTAAATTCGGAAGAATGATAAAAAGTGCTTTATTCAAAGTATGCTCCATCGCTTGTTATACATTTTTCCCATCTTTCGGGTAATACCTGAATACCAAGCCAGAAAAAATTTTTGCTGCGAACCATTCATCGAGCCATTTTTTCACATCTTCGTACGAATCAAAGCGCTGCTCAGCAAGTGCGTGACCCATCGATGCAAACAAGTGGTAATCGGAAGGAGCCGAGTCTGATGAGTAAGCCGCATGGATGGAGCATTGTCATGAAGAAAAATAACTATGTGTTGCCTCTTTCGGTATTCTGGCCTTTTTTCAAGCTGCGAACGGTTCAAATCAGTCAATTTTTGTTGGTAACGCTGAGTATTAACCAATTCCCCAGGTTTTAACAGCTCATAATAGACGATGCTCTGTGTTTGGTGGACCAGAGGGGCGCCAAAGCGATTCGGTCTTGTGGTCGATGTGGATGGTGCGCTTGGGATTCTCAAAATAAATCCACTTTTCATCCCCTGTAACTATACGATGCAAAAACGACCGAGCGAGCAAAATGTCACACGTGTTTTTGCGCTTTTCCATTTTCCTGTCGTTCAACTCATGTGGTACCCATCTACCGGCTTCTGAATCTTTCCCATCTCTCGTAGCCGATTAGAAACAGCTTGTTGACTAACGCCCAATTGCTCGGCGAGTCGGTTTTGTGTTTGCGAATCATCTTCGTCCAACAATGCTTGCAATTCTACATCTTCGTATTTTTTTGGCGGTTTTCCACGTTCCTTGTCTACTACAATATCGAAGTCACCACTTTTGAAACGCCAAAACCATCGTTCACACGTATCTTGCGATGGAGCATGTTCACCATAAGCTTCTCGAAGTAATCGGTATGATTCAACAGCAGTTTTCTTCAAATGAAAACAAAAAATTAATGCTGTCCGCGAATGCTTTTTGTTCGGTATAAATTTCGACATATTGAACACAACAACACAATACTATGCACACACTTTTCCACGTGCGCATCTGACACTTGTTGATGACACAACAAAATGGCGCAGTGTCAAATCTTTATAGCACAAACTGCATTGGTGCACCATCCGCATTTCAGACTTGTACACCTGGTATATGCCTGAGACGGATCCCTCAAAAAGCCCTACCTACTTTTAAATGTTGACTGTGTCGACCACTCTGTCAGCTCGAGAGCTGATGTGTCAGCTTTCGATGAAGTAATAAGTATGCGTACTTAATACAATTCGTTGTATCTTACCAAGGCTAAGTATATTTACATTTATACTCGATCAATATTAATAGTGGAATCAAGGAAAATAGACCAGAGACAATGAGTTACGATTTCGTAGAATGTAAGTGTTGTCAGATTTCTAAAATTTAAAAAATTCAATGGTTTTTTTGTATGGAGTGCGAACTATTTAAAGGTCACTGGATAATTGTGTAGAGACCGTGCACAAAAAAGAATAATTTTTCTGACGCAAAATAAGTTTTGTAAGTCAAGTATTCCAGAAACTTTCATAACTTCCTATATATTGTCGATTAAACTAGGTTTATACTCTTTGTACGAATAATTAGAACTCTACGATATCTCAGTGAATTCATCAAATTAGCCTGCAAATGCCAAAACGTTAAAATATGTATATGCGGTGCATCCACAGCATATATACATTATGAAGGAATGTAATATTAATAGCGCTAGATTCCTTGGCAAGCATCTGAAACATATTCGATTTTAAATTCATTCACATATTCCGAATATTTTCAGATTACATGAAAGTATATAACCGTATAGAGGGTTTATTGGAATTTTTTTGAAGATATTACTTTATCAATATTTCATACGTATAGCTAATATTGCAAATATATGGATTTTAAAGTTTACATAGAGCTTTATTTAGGTATTTAGGTTACCAAGAGTGGGATAACAGTCTTATGTACAGTCTGTCAAGGAAGAACGTAACCGCTCGTATTTATGTATTTCGAGAACATTTTTTGCCATCAGTGTATTCTTTGGTTTGCTAATAACGCACATACAGGTATTTGAACGATCTACGCAGCCAAAAGTCAAAAAATCAAAACACAAAATATTGCCAGGTAACCGACTACCAGAGACAGAGGACCCTTCCGAGAACAAAAGACAACCGCTTCCAACCCCACCCGTGCAGTCTTACCTGTTTTATGTCAGTCGGAATTCGATCCTGTTACCTCGTGTACGTAATCAGTTCTCGGCGCTCTTAAAAGTCATAATTGTGAAAGTGGAATTTTATGTCTATAAGTTCTAAAGTAGTGGAAAAAGTGATGAATTCTCAAAGTACAGGTATGTAACTATGTTATTTCATGAAACTTTTATCATTTACTTATTTGTGAGTCAACGTAAGGGACGGCAAAGAAAGGTCTTTTCCACGAGTATTATTTAAAAAAAAAAATGTTTTACTGTCGTTTTCATACTTCCCTGTTAGATGCGGCTATAATTTTGATAATATTCTAAAGTTGGTAGTTTCAGTAAATAATAAATCAAAAAACTGGCCCCGGATAAGTCCGGATAAGATACATTTTGAGACTTTGAAAATTATGGTCAAAATTGTGAGAAAAAATAGATTTTGATTTTATCAATTTTAACTTAACGATTCTTTGTTGTAGGTTCAGTTGGTACATCGGGAATGAAGGTCGTGACCCGGAAATACCTGTTTGACCGCATGATGAAGGAAAAGTTACCTTATTTGGAAGACAAACTAAATTGCTTGAAAGAACAACTTTTGTCAACTGAAGAATATACACAAGAGCAAATACAAATCTTAAAAAGGAATTTTTCCCATTTTAAATCTGAAGTTAAACGTAGATGGATCAAAGCCCATAATAAGGAAGACATATTTGTTCAATACAATAGTTCATGGCTAGAAGGAACCTTTGAAATTCCAGTGATTGACAATCTGCAAAATCGATCTGGTCGACCAAGCAAACCTTTTGAACAATTGAACGAAGAGAAGTAAAAGAAGAAAGACGGAGGAGCTTCGCTCTACCTTTGAGGTTGAGTTGAGAAAAACGGGAAAGCGAGATGCTTCAAATGTCACTCAGAACTCACCACACTCACCAACTCGGGCAACGAAATATAAAAAGGTGTATTATCGCACAAAATCATCAAAAAATAAAAGTAGCCCTTTAACTGTCAAGGAAGCAATCCAAATGTACATAGACGCAGATCTAACAAGAAAACAGTATGAAATCATAAGAAGGACGAGCAAACATATTTTTCCGTGTTATAGCCTCCTACAAAAGGAAAAAAAAAAAGTGTTACCCGCCACCAGAAGCGTGCAAGATAACTAGCACTAGTGCGGAAGCTCAATTACAGCCCTTGGTGGATCTTACTGTTAGACGATTGTCCGACTACCTGGAAAAGGTATTACAAACATTAAATAAACAAAAACGGAACCCTAACGATGATTCATAAATGGGGTTGCGATAGATCACAACAATCCCAATACAAACACAAAAGTTTGACAGTGATGCGGATTCGGATAGCAATATATTTCAAAGTTGCTTCGTGCCTCTAAAATTAGTGTGTGGAAAAAATAATGAAAAACCCGTGTGGGAGAATCCGACTCCGTCTTCTCCGCGTTTTTATCGGCCAATAAGATTTCGTTTTATCAAAGAGAGTACTGATGTCACAGAACAAATAATTAACTACGTGAATAAATCAGTTGATTCTCTCATTCCTACTGAGGTTGATTTGGATGAGAAAAAGTTTATAGACAAACACAAATTTATCATGACAATGGTGGATGGAAAAGTGTGTAATGCCGCCACTAGAACCACAGCAACAAGCCGGTGTTATATTTGTGGTGTAACCTCAAAGGATTTTAACCGATTGGATATAACAAAAGAAGTTAATCCCGAGGCAGTACAATTCGGTCTCTCAGTATACATGCCAGGATAAGATTATTTGAGAGTGTCCTACATCTAGCTTATAAACTGCCAGTAAAAAAATATAGAGAAAGAAAAACAGAGGCTGAAAAGAAACTCGAGAAAGAGAGGAAACTTGAAATCCAGACCCGGTTTCGCAATGAAACCGGGTTATTGCTCGATATGCCAAAGGCAAATTTTGGAAACACCAATGATGGGAACAGCAGTCGAAGATTTTTTGAAGACACGAAATTGGCAGCAGAAATAACGGGCCTTAGCTATTACCTGTTATATAGCAGACATAAAGTCGACCCAGAAAAATATGACAAGTATGCATCAGGAACTGCTCGTCTATATGTGGACCTCTACCCGTGGCATCCTATGACACCCACGATGCATAAGATACTTGTTCATGGTGCAGAGATAATAAAAAATGCTTTGTTACGAATTGGGCAGCTGTCTGAAGAAGCCGCAGAGGCAAGGAACAAGCACTTTCGGTCTTACCGACAAGATTTTGCCCGAAAGTTTTCACGAGAAAGCTGCAACAGGGATATTTTTAATCGTTTACTTTTAAGTTCCGATCCTTTGTTAAGCAGTATGAGTCGAATAAAGAGGATAAAGTCACATTCATTCCTACCAGAGACACTAGAAATGCTCCTGCCTGCAGAGCCGAACCCACTGTGTTCTTCTGGAAGTGAAGATGAAAATACGTTTGTGGACGACAAAATATGATTGTTTATAGTGTATTTTTAACCCTCGACGCAAAAGAGGGGTGTTATAAGTTTAAATTTTACATTTATTTTGTAAATGTAATGTATATTGTTTTTTTGTAAAATTAAGTTTCGTTTTTTTATGTTTTATTACAAATTAAGTAATTTTATGCAAAGTAACTGATTAATTTAACTTGGTAATATAGTTTAGCATACACTAAAACCGAAAAATAATTTTGGCCGCGTAGATCGTTCAAATACCCCTATGTGCAACGGCCCAATTACCCTAGTAAGTTATCCAATCTAGTCCTGCGTCAATAATCGCCTGGCATCTTCGAGGCATGCTATCGACGAGATTTTCTGCGTACTCTGCAAATTTTTCGAATCTCGCGAGGCTATGTCCTCAGAGTCTTTCCTCTAAACTTTTTCTTTACAAGAGACCAAACGTTTTCAATAGAGTTGGCGTCCGGCGATTGTGAGGGCCACTCTAGTATCTTATCGTTGGCCTAAGCAAGCAATTTCTTCAACGTGCTTTGGTTTGACATCATGAGCACGAAGATGTTGTCGAATGGCTTTATGGGACACATTCAAACCCGTAATTTTACCTCTCCTTGACAACAAAGACACGATTCGTTTTTCGACTTTCGGGGTGAATTTGCCTACCGAGCTACGTATTGTCAAGTCGTCGACATTTTTCATCTCGTCAAAACAATTTACCCACTGCTTCACAAACTGCACCGACTTTTTAGTATATTTAGCGGCCACGGAATGTGTCATTTTAGGCCTGCCTCGAACCGACGCGCAAACAAGTGACTCATTTTGAATTTGACGTGATTTCAACGAGAGTTTGGAATCGACTGATACTTTTACTAAAATGCGTCGTAGGTAAAAGTTCCCTCTACCGATTTTTTGTTGAGTCGCTAGAATCACATCTACCAAAAATGAATTATCGCGGACATATTCTTACGTGCCAGACTGTATGAGGTGAGTTTAAGTTCTAAGATCTTGAAATATTTTTTTCTATACTGGAAGTTGATGCATTTGACCTTAATTATTTCAAAATAAGTTAAAGGGATAACAGCATCGTACAGCGCACAGATTTTGTATAACTGCCACTAGAATGATAAGAATTTTTAATACATAAAATGCCACGTTCAGTATGCAGGAACAGCGTGTAATTAATTGTCCATTTTCTTCACGTTATGTAACTCCCATCGATACTCATCGTTAATTGAGTAGGACGTGCGATGATGGTGTCATAAATGCAAAAAATATGCTTTTGTTGAGTGCAACACTTCAAAGAAGGCCGTACGTCGTGTAGCAATCAACCCTAGAATCCTCGTCCACGAATCAGCCAATCAGTTTTTATGGAGGACGGCCCATTAGATGTGAACGGTGTAGCCTCTAAAGTTGGCTTTTCTACCCCTGCCCATCGGGCAATATTAACTCAGGAGGTTCTTAGTAACAACAACTTTGAGGTGATGTCTCATGCTCCCTACTACGTCGCTTCTAGCGATTTTTGACTTTTTCAGACGATTAAGGTCCGTAGCCGCTTATTTTCTAGTTAAGCTACGCCATAACAATTAGCCCGGAATACTTCAGGCGATGTCGCCATGGGCCTTCGTTTATGACTCAAGTTGCTTCCAGTTTCTTGGAACTGCTTCAACGTTTCTCCGACTGTCGATTTACTAAGATTGAGTTTCGATGATGTTTGACGGGCGGAATAGCCTTCTCCATGAAATACAACAATAGCTGCCTATGAGCCATTTTTGGCACTAGAAACAAATTAGGGTGGATAATTAACAGCGGTTCGTCAAAAAACCGAACTAAGCGGGTCATTATACTTTGACGAGTATAATAATTTCCTAGTACAATATTTATTTACATTATAGCTCAAGTGAAATGCAAACACGAAATTTTATGCATACTTTAGCAATTTAGACAATACTAATGCACAGAGCTGACACCAGAAAACGACTTTCCTCTACTAATTATGACAAGGAACTGACCAAAGGAGGACCATTTCGCAGCCTCCGTTTTCTTTTAGAAGACAATTAGCAGTTGCAGGGTCACATTCTAAACAGATAACAATTCTAAACACACCTTCCTATCGTTCCTGAACTTTGAATAAATAATATTTTGAGTAAGGAAAATTTCTTGATTTGAATTTCGTTAAATTATTTTGGGACAAATTAGATAAACATGTGCGAAAAATGATTCAAACAAATAAGAATCAATCGTAGGAGTGTTTACAAGTTTATTTGAATAAAATCTCCTCAGATACCTTGATGAAATTGATGCAAAGAATGCTGAAATTATGTCCAGCCGTCATCAAGGCAAGGGCGAGATATTTCAAAGGGTCAAAAATTAAGAACATTTTTACGAAACATTGTTCAAATTATATATGTCTTGCAAATATTTGTTTTTAATTATCATATATATATAAGTACCAGGTGTACAAGTCTGAAATGCGGATTTCAGACAACAGATGGTGCACCAATGCAGTTTGTGCTATAAAGATTTAACACTGTGCCATTTTGTTGTGTCATCAACAACTGTCAGACGCGCACGAGTGATAAATTGGAAAAGTGTGTGCATAGTGTTGTGTTGTTGTGTTCAATATGTCGAAATTTATACCGAACAAAGAGCATTCGCGGACAGCATTAATTTTTTGTTTTCATTTGAAAAAAAAACTGCTGTTGAATCATACCGATTACTTTGAGAGGTTTATGGTGAACATGCTCCATCGCGTGTGAACGATGGTTTCGGCGTTTCAAAAGTGGTGACTTCGATGTTGCAGACAAGGAACGTGGAAAACCACCAAAAAAATACGAAGATGTGGAATTGCAAGCATTGTTGATTCGCAAACACAAAAACAACTCGCCGAGCAATTGTGCGTTAGTCAACAAGCTGTTTCCAATCGGCTACGAGAGATGGGAAAGATTCAGAAGCCGGTAGATGGGTACCACATGAGTTGAACGACAGGCAAATGGAAAAGCGCAAAAACACGAGAGCGAGATTTTGCTCGGTCGGTACAAAAGGAAGTCGTTTTTGCATCGTATAGTTATAGGGGATGAAAAGTGGATTTATTTTGAGAATCCCAAGCGCAAAAAATCATGGATAGACAAAGGCGCACCATCCACATCGACCGCAGAAAGACGATGCTCTGTGTTTGGTGGGATCAGAGGGGCGTGGTCTATTATGAGCTATTAAAACCTGGGGAAACGGTTAATACTAAACGTTACCAATAACAACTGACCGATTTGAACCGTTCGCTGTTTGAAAAAAGGCCAGAATACCGAAAGAGGCAACACAAAATCTCTAGACTATTTTTATGTCTTTTGGGGCGCTGAATACGAATCTGCCATTAAAAAACGCTGCTCGATTACCTCTGAGCCGCCCCGCCACCCTAAACTCCTGAAAAATCGAACTTGAACTAACCAAGACCAACCTCACGTAAACTACGAGTATGTTAACCTATGCGAGTTCGGTGAGCACAGGGTAGCTTAGGTTAATTCAGGTTAATCGATTTTTCGGGGGTTGGAGGTGGCGAGGCGGCTCAGAGGTGGTCGAGCGCCGATTTTTAATGCCGGATTCGTGTTCAGCGTCTCAATAAACCATAAAAATACTCTAGGGTTTATTTTCTTAAATTTAATCGATTTTTCGAAAGTTTGGGGTGGAGGAGCGGCCCAGGGGTGGTCGAGCGCCGATTTTTAAGGCTGGATTCGTGTTCAGCGTTCCATTAAAACATAAAAATGCTTTTTTTCCCGTTTTTTTTTAATTTAATCAATTTTTCTAGGGTTAAGGGTGGCGGGACGGCTCAGGGGTGGTCGAACGCCGATTGTTAACGCCGGATTCGTGTTCAGCGCGCCAAAAAACGTTAGAAAATACCATTTTTGGTTCATTTTTAGGTGAAGCCTTAATTGTAAATATTTACCAAATCTGGTACATATACTATACAAGTTATTGATATACATTTTATTATATTATTTCCCTTGAGCAGGTCATTAAGAAAATAAAACATATTCTCCGTAACGTGAACGATAGCCCTAATTTCTGAAATATATTTCAAGCTCTATGTCCCACAATTATCACGATATTAAACAAAGAGCAAAGTTACAATTACAAATTTGGGGTTGTGTCAAAAGTTTTAAATTATGCACAGTTGCGAGAAGCCTGGTAGAACCAACACTTTTGAGAAAAGGTTATCTTCAGAAAACCTCAACTTGAAGGAAATTATGTACTATTTATTAGTAATTTTAGACATTAGATTTTTTATTATATGTATATTTTAATCGGCAGTTTGTTTTCCTCCAAATTTTATTGAAATATCGTCGAACGAACCAAGCTTCATATTTTCTGCTAACATATCATCTATTAACTTTCTAGCTAGATACCGCAGTAATATTAAGACCCCATTATTTACAAATTACATGCCGTATCCAACGTTCTATTTTAATCTAAGTTTTACATTCAAGTTTGGAGTAGCAACGGCCATTATGGGAGCTCATTTATTAGAATCTGCTATTCAGTTAAACGTCTGATTTGATGCCTACATACGAAACGTGTGAATGAGGGAAAATTATCGAAAAAATTTATCTTTTTGTGTAATCCGAGAACAATTTCCTATTTCTGTGCCCATTACGTTCACATTTCAGTAATTTTTCAAAGGCGTGTTAATGAAAACAACTCAGCGGTAATAGATCCGACGTCTTATAATATTGTTTTTTTATGGGCCTAGCACACGTGTTGCAGGCAAATCCCTAAACCGCTACAGGAGCAACACGTGTGCGAAAAAGCGATTCACATTGTTCTTGAATCGCTGTAAATTGTACTTGGTCGTAAACCCAGATCTGGGCAAATTATTTCAAATGGATGATGTTTTCCATAAAAAAGACTGCTTATGGACGGATGTGAAGTATTAGCGCCACGTGTACTTCTAGCATGCACCGCTTTGGGAGGAATTAAGCGAGCTACATCCATCGAACATTTTCCACTTGTAGAATAGATTCAAGTCGCAACTGTTCTTCGATGTTGCAATGAATGAAGGTTGCTCGCCAATTCCGGGTCTCCAGTCAGGCGAACAGCTCTTTTCTGAATAAAATCTAATAAATGCAGTGAGAGCAGAGCTCCAAACATGGAAACAGTATTCCATCGTTGGTCGAATTTGACCTTTGTACAGAATTAACAGTTGTTGTGGACTGTAAAGCTTCCTAATTCGAAATAATATTTCCAGCTTTTGAGAAGCTCTCTTTGCTACGCTTGTAGCATGTTCATGTCAAGACATATTTGCTCCCAAATTAACGCCCAGTAAATTGAGTGACGATGCTAGTGGAATGGAGTGCCCCGACACAACTATGTCTGGTTCAGTAACATTAATTTTTTTAGAAAAAACGGCCGCCTGGGTTTTTGTAACGGTAAATTCTACTTGGTTACTGTCCCCAATATAGAAATTCTTCCAGGTCTTTGTTAAGTTGAACGACCTCCTGCTGTCTGCGGATATTTGCATGAGTAGCCGATGTTCGAGCATTCAAAGTGAGTGATGAGATAAGCATACTGTCCTCTGCAAAGCTATAGATTGAATTTCTAGTCTTTTCCAGTAGATCGTTAATGTAAATGAGAAAGGGAGTAGGAGACTGTATGGAGCCCTGGGGCGCACCGACTTTGAATAATAATATACATAGTCCGATTTTGCTCTTTTTTCTATATACCCTTTGTCCAGAAAGAGACCGAATTTTTTGAAAATGGATGATAGTAATAATAATAATATTCATTAGTGGCCTCTCAGTTTTTTGGGCCCCAGACCTCATCATAGATCTACTAATTATAAATTGACTTACAAAAGATTACCAAAAACTTTGCCTATCTGAGGTCCAACTTTTAAATAGCTCTTATTTGACTACTAGCAGTGTAAATTATAATGGTGTGTAGTGTAAGACCCAAAAACTTGTTTTCATTTATACGTCACATTAAGAGTCTCTTTCCCGGGTGCCATAACAAACAGATTATGTTTAGACTGTTTTGTCTAGTCTAGCCTACTCCCAGTCGTCATTATCTTCTCCACAATAATAAAGACTCATATAATTCTTTTTCAACATCTTTATAACAAAAAAAAAACGCATAAGATTACCGTTACCTTCTTCTACCCTTATATAAGGCCTTTCTCAACTACTTTTTAACGAAAAATAACCCATTTTGACAGCCTTTTTGCCAAAAGACACCTTATATTAGGGCTTTTTAATCAACTTTTTATCATAAAAACAACCCTACTAACTTCATTAACGCCTTTTTTATATCGACACATGCACACATCGACCCTCCTCTAATGCCTTTTTAACAACCCTTTTTTTCAAGGAACAACCATTAACCCTCTTCGAATGTCTTTTTGACAAAGTTTTTATCAAAAAAATCTCTATATATTCAAGCACGACAAAAATTTTTTCATAAAACATTTAAATGTAGCACTCCTATGTATATAGGAGTTCTGTATAATATATTTTGTGAGAGAAGTTCTTATATGTCAATATGCTTTATGACAAAATTCGTGTTATTTAGGATATGGACATGAATAACCGCTTATTTCGAAGTTTTGACTATTAATATATAGATGGCATCATCATCCGCCGAGCGTTAACGTTGACAACCAAATATACAATCCATTGTATACTTGGCTGCCTATGTTAGAACCGAAATTATATATTTATTATTTATCTATTACATTTTTTTATCCTATCACCCCTAAAATATATTATATCCTTCCCAAAAGTTCGTGCTACATATCAGTAAAAGGTATTTTAATATCAGGTCGGCAGTTTCAGAGATTACCCCCGTCAAACAAACATACAAACTTTCCTTCTTTCTTTTATTAGTACGTGGGGGGCACCTCCTCGGATATATATATATATATATATATATATATATATATATATATATATATATATATATATATTCGTATATATATATATATATATATATATATATATACATATCATTTATATATATATATATATATATATATATATATATATATATATATATATATATATATATATAGATTTTCTTTCTTGTGAGGACATCTTAAAACAAAAATTTATTAATAATCTTTGCGCCTTGGACCAATTAAAAAGAATATCTGCATGGAATGGCAGCGATTATTTAAACAGCAGGAACAGTAATTAATATCAGGTTTTTTTTTTATTTAATACCTCTGTACCTATTCAAATTCATCTTCATTTTAACTTACTTGAGTTACACTCGAAATTTGAGTTGTAATATGAAATATATAATTGAAATTGAGTTATATAAAAAAACTCACTTTAATCATAAGGCAGCTCAAATTTTCCTTTATTTGACGACCTAACACATAATCCATAAGGGATTTTACAAAACAGCTTTGGGACAATAAATTTAATTAATTTATTAAGGAACGTGGTTGTTGTCATCGCCGGTTTCTCTTCCTTAGCTCTTAAAGATATTAGTTACTCGTAGTATTTGCGCAAAATATAAATTTATAATTCCCTTTGTGCTGAATATTCATGTCTTGATTAACTGGGTTTCGTATAACAAAACAACGGACACGAAGTATTTTCCATATTTCCCGTGATATTAAAATAGTGACAGCGTTTTAACAGTTTGGTTTAAGAGAATTATTTTTTAAAAACTGCAGATTTGTGTTAGTGACATTCATAGGTGGTTTGTAAGGCTATTATATTTTAGTGATGGTAAGATGCGAAGTTACACAAAATTCACCAAAATCTACTTCCAATAGGTCTTTAGAACCAGAATATTATTTAAACTGACAATGGGGAAGAATTTTGCCATATTATTAGTGTATCTTTTACAAAAGTGTTAATATCAATACATATAATCTTAACTGTATATACATGAAATATATTAGGTTAAGTGAGAAAGGACCCTTCAACTTTCCCTTTTGTAATTTTTTTCTTTTGATTTCATTATTATTATTTTTTGATTTAACCACACGACTTTCACATTTTGTACGGGAAACATTAATTTTTTGCTCTAAGGGGGCTCTTTTAATATTATCCAGCCTTAATTGAGAAGGTGCTACTAATTTTCCATTTTTGCGCTTGCAGCGGCAAATTGTACCGTCTTCTGAATTGTTTTGCACACATATTCATTCAAATGCTAGGTTTTCTTTTCGAAACCTTTTAGTTTTTTTTTAAAAAATCTGTTTTGTTCATAGGATTATGCCTATCATTTGGATGCTGTCCGTTTCCCAGTATTTTCTTATTTGTACTTCCAAATTCCTGTTTGGAAAGCTTCTTAGTATTCCTCCTGTAGGTTGTCATAATTTTTGATACCAATGTCAACCTACGTTGCGTGTCTGGATGATTCATCGACAAACATAATGACTGGTCTATTATGAACGAATAACACAGTTCAATCCCAGTATAACTTGCATTTATTGATTGTACTCGAATTTTATCCACCTGTAACTTTACTTTTTTGATAAATTTTGGTAAAGCATCTGCGCAACTAAGTTGTGCTTCTCATTGTAATTAGACATCCTCCCGTTACATGTTGTATTGGGTCCAATGTTTAGCATCTATATTTGCTTAGATCATTTTGTACAGCGACTTATCATTCTGTTCAGAAAAGTCACGAATGATATACTTTAAATAGTGTTTAGTTTAAGTAACGTTGGCCTGTATACCTAGCATGAACCCGACGACAGTAAATAATTCCAAATAACTTTGTCTGCTTATTTCTGACCTCATGTGTATGTAGTTTAAGAAGAACCTCTGCTAATCATGCTTGTAGCTTCTGTGCGGGGGCGACAGTGAATTTCACGTTTCCTTAGCCCTAATGGCATTAAATTGTCTTCTTAGCATTATTACTCTGTGTAGTATAGAATATTCGGCAAACCTACAGAACTATATACTTAGTTATAGATTTATTAGTTCTTGGTCCAGTTGCTGACTTCTGTCCACCAGTCTTCTGCCTCCCTAATACCGAAAGACCATTGTTCTTTCAGGTGCACTCTGATTAGTGTTGAAACTTTTTTTTTTGAAATAGTCGTTGAATGGTATGCATATAATAATAATAATAATAATAATCTCTCATCATATCAGCCACAGGCCTTACACCAACATCGTTCACTCGACACTTAGTACAATTAGGACTGAACACAAACATACACAAAAACATTCAGAAGTCAGTGATTTTGAAAACATGTAACATTGTCAGGTCAATCCTTAATACACAATGGTAATGCGTTTGAGCTGACTTGATTGAGGCCCGTCAGCCAGACATGGAACTACATTGACCAAATGTGAGAAAGAAAAACAAAAAGAATCATAATAATAATATTCTTTATTGTCTAATAGAATACATTCATTTATGAGACAGTATGACTTACTATATACAGTAAAGACATGCAAAATAAGATTAAATACACGAATTTAGAGCACACTTATTTACGGATTTTACACTAATTTTCCCCTTATGGGGTTGGTAAAGTGAGATGAAGATAAGATACACAGATCAATGTCATTGCAGGTTTTATTAAAGATATCTATAGACTGATATAGTGGTGTTTTCATTAGGAAATTTGTAGGAGTAGGCAAGTAGAACGTAGCAGCAGGTCTGATAGTGCGTGAAGGAACATGTAAGTTTATTTGTGATAATATCTTAAATAAAAATTGAACTATGTAATCTCTACGATTAATTAAAAACGGTATTTGAAATCTATGTAGAAGAATGCTCTGTTTCAGATCTTAAAGATGATATACCCCATCCTTCTTACATGCAAGAAATTTAACAAGCTTTCGTTAGATAGTTTCCATCCAATTGATTAATATATTTATGAAAAATTGAATTCCGTTCAACCACACCAAATTTCAGCTTAGAATTCACAAAGCTAAAATTGAGAGTTTTTAGGATTTAAATATTTGTGAAATCACCCGAATTTTTTTGTAAATAATTCAGGCATTCTCGTTACATTGCCGCAGATAGTATTAATATGTAATGAAAAAGAAAGTTTGGGCTCAAAAATGACTCCAAAGTCTTTAAAAGTGGCACAACTCTTCAGGGGTAAGGCCACTCTAGGTCCCAGGAAAAAGGCTAATTTCCGGAATTTTTTTCAAGATTGTAATAAAAGCAGTTGAAAATTTATTCGAAGTACTTTATTGAACAAATATTTGAGTGTACAAAAATATATTTTTTTATCTTTTTAATTCAAAATGACCGCTTCAGAATCCAAGACGACAAAGCACCTTTTGTGTCAGACCTGAAACAGGCGAAACGATTGCTCCCGTAGAATTCAACCTAGAACAAATAACCGGTCAACCGGCGCGGTGGACTTGCGCAATTACTGTTCCGTACATTGGTTGCTTTTACTATAAAAAATTTTGTGGAGGTATAAAATGATCAATGACTTCACAAAATACACCCCAAATGAGTTTTCAACAAAGTTTGTTTCCGATTAGGGGTGACAGACAGACAGACAGACGGACGGATACACAGAGGGACGGATACCGAAGTCCTCTTATAAGTGTTCCGTATAGAACACTAAAAAAAATTTCATTAATACATAATAAAAACTAGTGGATAACGTATGGAAATTTGAAAATATCGTTTTTTTCAAAAAATGGTGCACATTTAAAAAAAAAAATGTTCATTTTTCACCCAAAAATTTCACGAAAAATTGTTTATAAAAAAGGAAGTTTATAATTTATCGCAAAGTCCGGAAATTTGAAAATATCGGTTTTTTTTTCGAAAAATGGTGCACATTTGAAAAAAAAATGTTGATGTTTTACCCAAAAATTTCATGAAGAATTGTTTATAAAAGAGGAAATTCATAACTTGTCGCAAAATCTGTACGTTATCCACTAGTTTTTGACATATGTATATTAATTAAATTAAACAAATTTTTGAGAGCTTTTATTATACTCTTGAAAAAAATTCCCGAAATTAGCCTTTTTTCCTGGGAGCTACTCTTTAATTGGTATATTATAATATAATTATTGGATAATTAATGTAGAGACCAAAACAATCAATTTATTGAGTAAGATAGAATAAAAAAAGGTAGCTATTAAAAATACTACTTGTAAAACTCATATACCGAATTTATCATAATAATGAATTAATTTTTATACTGTAAAGATTTGAAAAATGTATTCATTATCATTATCATAATTACTTGTATGGAAAATATATGATAGAGTAGGTACTACAGTTATTTCTAACATATCTTCACGTAGAACGTGTGTCAAAATAACGGATCATCATTTAATTAAAATGCATTTGAGAAATTCTTTGACAGTGTTTTTTATTTTTGTGAGTGATCTAGGACAAGATATGTACTATTACCATTCTTAAGGGTTACATACAGGGTGTGTCAATAATGAATCATCATGCCGCTGTTACACATCACTAAATGAATTTAAAAATTTCTTAATTATCAGGGACTTCGTATCTAAAAGAGCAAAAAAACTAAAAAAATGTATTGCTAGTATTTTCTTACTTTATAAGTGAATAGTATGTGTATATTACAAGTAAGTGTCGATAGCCCTATAGGTACATGGTAAACAAAACATATCAAATTAGGCAAGGAAATGTGATAATAGGTTAAACTTTCACGCACAATGATATGAAAGATGCATAATATTGCGAGTGACTGCCTCGAGATTAGGTTAGTAACTATTAATACTTTATTTATTAAAATATGTTCTTCACTATGTATAAGTTATCTTGTTCGTTAGAAGATAGTTAAGTCAGAAAAAGGCACAAACGTAATGTAATTATTGTCAAAAAAAGCTACTTCAAAAATGGAAAGAATCGTTTAACTAAAGATTTTTTCAATATTTTATCTTCAACTTTCTTCATAAAAACGGTTCTTATTTAAGGTATTTCTTACGAGAAGATAGAGAGAGAATTATGTTAGAGAAAGACGCAAAATAATTTGGTTTTCAAAGTTTAATGAATTATTAGTCCTGAAGCTCACGACCAAAATGCGACCTCATCGAATAGTGACAGATAACAGTAGTTTGAACCCTCAAGTCTGGTTCCTGTTCCTGGAAATACGCTTTAAAGCTGCAAGACAAAGTTGGTGGGCGAACCCAACGCTGAGTGGCAGATATTTTGGGTATAGCTTCATTTCTATGAAATATGACTGAAAAATGAATATCTGCCATGGATATTGGGTCAATCGAACATTATAACTGTCCAAAGTTGCAGAAAAATGGATCCACCTGAACCCATAGAGGAGCGAATGAAATTTGTTTTAATATGTTCGTTGATGTTTGTAGATACTAAAAATAACATTATCTGCCATGGAGTCTGGTTCTTTATTAAAATAAATTACATTTTTTTGCTGCAATAACGCATGAGTATTTTTGAGACGTGCGCGTGCCAGTCTTACAACGCGCAGACCCGTTCTATAATTTGTTTTTCTCTCAAATATTATACACATGCGCCAGTGTCTCGAGAGACGCTTAAATCATCATTGAAACAGTTACAAGCAGATTAATATATTTATTTAATTTACAGTGCAATTTCGCTTTTTTTATATTTAACCTTTAAATTTTGTTTATATTTATTATTTAAAATTTATATTCAAAAGCCCCAATTTTTGATTTTTAACATGACAGATAATAAGAGTGATCCAACCTCTTTTTAAGCTTTGACCGTTGCGGCTCCACTTTAGTTTACGTTATGCTTTTTTTGGGTCGCAGAATCCGATCTGCAATTAGTTTTTTGAAAAAATGACCTATTAATTGTTATCAACAATTTTTTAAGCAATTATCTAAAAAAAAGGAATTTGATATAATTTATTTTTATAATAGCGAAATCTAAGTTTATTAAGCGCTCCACACAAATTTTTTTAGTCGTATTTCGATCCACTGAATACCATTCGTATTCTATTTTTGCAAAAACTTAACCTTTTTATTGTTATAAACAATTTAATATAAACAATTATGCTAATAAACAAAATTTCGTGGAATTTATCTCCATAACAGCAAAATCTAAGCTTTTTACGAGCTCTACCCAAGTTTTTTAGATGAATTTGGACCTGCTGCCTGAATTTCTAATCCATTTTTCCAATTTATTTAAATTAAGAGCTAATCAGTATATTTATATGCGATTAAATAAAAATATTTGTGTTGAATTCCCAAAAAATAATTAATATAATTCTAATAAATCGTCAGTAAAGTAAAAGTAAAATAATTGAGTTTTTAAAAAAATGAACAGAGAATTTTAATTTAGCGAGTTAATATATAATATTATATTAAATTATTATAGAAAAAAAAAATATTTGTAACAAAAATTAATAAATTTTTAACAAAAATGGATTAGGGATTCAACTTTAACGTGTCAAAAAACATATGAATTCGTGCATGACAGCTAAGTAATAAATAATGTGAATAGGAAAAATCAATTTGTTTATAACTTATTTTATTAAAAATAAAAAAATTCTGCTGATAAAAGCAGGGACTGGACTTCATGGCACATATTCGGGAGTTCACTTCGTATTATAGTATTCGAACACTGGTTCATTCCAAATACTCTACAGGTTCAAAAACTACAAAGAACCAGGATCTATGGCAAATAATATTTTTTCATTTCTTTTTTGGTCCCCAACTAACTATATCTGGAATAACTGCCACTCAGCGATAAGTTAATTTTTTGAGCTCATTTTTGTCAAAAAAAAAAGGTTTATTCCCACAGGAACCGGTTAAGGGCTATAGTATCCTCATAACATATAAAACTGCCACCCTGCGATGGGTTCACCTACCCTCAATTTTCTGCAACTTCCCCCCTCCATAGCCACGGCAGGAACCGGAATTTGGATCTATAAGTTTTATTTTTTGGTTCCGTTTGTCATATTTAATAAGTGATATGTAATATATGTATCTTCCGCAAAATCTTGGTTATGAGCTCCCGGACTATATATGATTCAAAATTTGAAAGAACGCCTGCGTCCGCGCGAACAATCTTCTTCAAGCCACGTTGCCACAGCGAAAATTCACTTCATAAAATTCAATAAAAAGTAATATTTATCTAATATTTTTGCAACAACTAGGTGGTAAACTGCCTTCATATTTTAACAAACGATAACAAAGTAATTTTTTTATGTATATATAATTTTTTGTGACTTTTTAATGCAGATACAACAACAAAAATTGTAAAAAACGCATGCTTTTGATCGAAGAAAAAGTATATGGATTCCTATCTTATACGTGTTAAACATCTGAACTTTTACAATTAATTATGGCAATACGGCGTGGTAAACCATCTTTATATATATATATATATATATATATATATATATATATATATATATATATATATATATATATATATATATATATATATATATATATATATATATATATTTATTAAAACTACTTTTAACAGTTACTCGTAAGAAATACCTTAACTTTCAACAATATAAATTATACATAAAATACTGCAGCATTGACTGAAACAACTTTATTTTATGGGACCAAATTGTGAAATGTTTAAATTTACAAAAAATAAACGGAAAGAGAAACATTCAAAATCAAAAAGGTTTTTAATTGAAACTGCATTTGAGTTAACAATATACGTATATTTAACCAATGTACTCTGTTTACTTGTTAACATCAATCCAGCGGGAATTCAACATGTTTTTTTGCTTTATGTTTAATTTTCGTAATTTGCTCAGACTCTATAATTTTAGTTTAATTAGAAATAAATAGCAGTAGCGTTTTCCAATTAAAAATGAAAGATTAAACTTTTTTAAAGTTCAGTTAATAGGCTATTGAATTCAATTTCAATTAACCTATCTAAACTTGACAATGATATTTCACATAATGTTAGCTCGGCAACATTAGACTTGAAACTTTTTTTTATCGTTCACCTCCCCACCTGAGTAGGGATTTTTGCCATTTTTCATACCCTGAGGATATTGGCGGGGATGCCGTAATACCGTCAACATTGTCCAAATGCGGAAACATACCTTTGTGTATTTCACAGCACCTTTTAGACAACGGACGTTATTGCTTTTCTACAACCAACTACTACCTATGTACGTGATCAGGCCAAATATATTTAAGTAAATTAATAAATAAAGTATACCGACTTGTCCGGATTGGAACCCGAGACCTTCTGCACCCCAAGCAAGTTACCACGGGCCGCCACAACTACACTACTTATATACTGAATTATCCACAGCCAAGCTGTAATATTATAACAATAAATAGTATACTATTACACTGGTCAACACTGAAATTTTTTCCTGAAATTTTATATGTATTATAGGGTATACCTGAGGCACTGATTACGGAAAAAATACTGGTTTAATGCTATCAGCTGTACTTTTTTATTTATATGAAATTAAAATTTTCTTCAAAAATAGAACAAAAATACAACGTTTTTTCTATATTTGATATAATTACACATTATAAAACGTTCTTTTATACGATTTTCTTGGATATACGGCTTGAGGATCATCTCTTTGCAATCTCCAACAGTAATCGGCCATCATATCAATGTCCCACCTTCCTTGATAACGCTCTTCCATTGTGCGTTCCTGGTGAAATCTTTCACCCTGCTCTTCATTGAAATTGCCAAGATTTTCTGGGAATCGATCTAAATGAGAATGTAAGTAATGAATCTTAATACTCATGTTGCAGCTCAGATCTTTCAAATTGGATAACATGCACTCAACTAACTCAGAATACTGTTTTCGAGAAAATTGTTAATCACCACAACAAACGATTTCCAAGCTTTAGACTCGACTTCATTCGTTGAATTTACAAAGTTTGAGTCTTTCACAAGTTGTCTGATTTGTGGTCCATCAAAAATACCAGCTTTCAATTTTTCTGAGCTTAATCCTGGAAACTTGCGTGAAAGAAAAGCAAAACATTCGTTGTTTTTGTCAAGGGCTTTTACAAACTGTTTCATAATGCCCAGTTTGATATGAAGTGGTGGCTTCTCTTGCTACAGTCTATAAAAAGACGCCAATCATTTGGTTGGTATCTTTGCGAACTCATCTTCTCCAAAATAGCTCTGACATCATTACAAGAAACTAAATCTTTTTCTCTAGAAAAATATGGGAACAAATTCTTTTCTCGGATCCGATATAAAGTAATTCTAGTTTCTGGTGCAAGCAAATTCTTTTCTTTTAAACTTAAGGGGCCATTTTCAAAAAATCTTTCATCTTTTTATTGTTTGAACCTTCCAGAATACGTGTGCGAGAGGATTTTTCGATATCTTATTTATTTTGGAAGATATTACTTGTCTTAGGAGGGCGCGAGCAACGTCCAATTTTAGGCATACGCGGTGGCGCACGCATGCCGAGCGAAGATCTCAAGCTCAGTCCAAAAAAGCAAAAAGAGCTCGGAGAATGCTTAATACTGAACAAAATGAGTATTATGAAGAACTGGAATAGCTGATTAGCTGTAGGTATGAATTTTTTAATTTAATCATGTCGGAAACGTGAACGAAATCTCTAAAGGCTTATACCTCCAAACTATTTTTTTCGATCTCAGCTCCATGATTCCATCATTAACGCTTATCCAATCTCTTCGAAATATATACACAATGTTCAGAAATGCTTTTTTTTCGGCCGAACCATGGAAAAATTTTTATCTCTGAATTCTTTTTTATCAAAGATTTTTGAGCCGAAAATGTGGCGAAAATCGAACCTGAAATTGTGAGTAGCCACCATTTTGTTATTTTGCATGATTAAAATTTTCCCATAGTCTGGCCAAGAATTACACTTATATATTTTAAGAATCTTTTTGTCTTCTCTGTTTCAGACGTTGCTGGAACTGTGCGAGGTAGAGTTGCCCATATGCAGACGCGTATATCTATATATATATATATATATATATATATATATATATATATATATATATATATATATATATATATATATATATATATATATATATATATATATATATATATATATATATATATATAGATTTGATTTCTTGAACCTTTATGTAAATAAAACTTTTTGATGTATCTTGGGTTTTGGTTCATCAAATGAAAATCTTGGAGTTCTTTTGAATTTTTTTTTTATATATTATTTTGACGTTTCGCCCCTGGTTTTGGGCATTTTCAAAAAACAGTTTGCCATGTCTAGATTACGTATGTCTGAAAGGTTCTGTTTGTGGCTCTCATGTTTCCTCAGAGAGCGTTCTTTACGAGTGGCGGTCGACGGATTTCTTTCTAACACCCTCACTATCAACGCCGGTGTGCCCCAGGGCTCCATACTGTCTCCTACTCTCTTTCTCATTTACATTAACGATCTGCTGGAAAAGACCGGGAATCCAATCTATAGCTTTGCAGATGACAGTACGCTTGTCTCTTCATTCACCTTGAACGCTCGGACATCGGCTGCTCAGGCGAATATCCGCAGACAGCAGGAGGTCGTTCAGCTTAACAAAGACCTGGAAGAAATTCTATCTTGGGGTGACAGTAACCAAGTGGAATTTAACGCTACAAAAAACCCAAGCGGCAGTTTTTTCTAAAAAAGTTAACGTTGCCGAACCCGACATAGTTATGTCGGGGCACTCCATCCCCCCATCGTCGCTCAATTTGTTGGGCGTTAGTTTGGGAGCAAATATGTCTTGGCATGAACATGTTGCAGGCATAGCAAGGAGAGCTTCTCAAAAGTTGGGAATATTATTTAGAACCAGAAAGCTTTACACCCCACAGCAACTGTTAATTCTTTACAAAGCCCAAATTCGACCAACTATGGAATACTGCTCCCACGTTTGGGGCTCCGCTCCCAAACATACACTGCATTTGTTGGATTCTGTTCAGAGAAGAGCGTCTGATTGGGGACCCGGAATTGACCGGCGGCCTTGATTCGCTGGAACATCGAAGAACGGTTGGCGACTTGAGTCTGTTCTACAAGTATTTTCATGGAAAGTGTTCGAAGCATGTAGCCCGCTTAATTCCTCTCAAAGCGGTGCATGTTAGAAATACACGTCGCGCTGGTGCTTCGCATCCGTATGAGGTTCAGCTTGTTACTCCGCGTACGACGCTTTTCAAGCAATCTTTTATATGGAGAACGTCATCCCTTTGGAATAATTTGCCCAGCGCTGTGTTTCCCACCGAGTACAATTTACAGCGATTCAAGAACAACGTGAATCGCTTTTTCCGCACTCGTGCCGCTCCTGGAGCGCTTTAGGGACTTCCCTGCAGCACGTGTGCTAAACCAATAAAAAAAAAAAAAAATGTCTAGATTATAAATATATCACAGTCTTGCTTTAAATTACAACAATAACACTGGTTTACAAACATAACACGTATAATTATATAAATAAAAGGAAAAACACTGTTTTAAAATTTTACATGACTTAGTTTAAATTTAATTTCTGTTTACAAATTCCATATTTTTAAGTACCTCGAAAATAAGTGACCGTGATTAATGTATTTCAGTCGATGGTTAGTGTTAAGACTGGCGAAAAATATGTGTGTACGCTGGCGGAAGAACTATTTTTTAGTATGATACCATTTTTGATGGTTTTTTATATTAATTTTGAAAAATATTTGCTTTTTTTTTTTTTAATTAATTGTTTATTGTTACTATTATTATTAAGTTTAAAGAAATTGGCACTAATTAGGTAAGATGTTATTGTAAATTAAACTTAGCCAAACCCAAGATACATCAAAAAGTTATATATATATATATATATATATATATATATATATATATATATATATATATATATATATATATATGTATATGTATATGTATATATATATATATATATATATATATATATATATATATATATATATATATATATATATATATATACACGGTGTCCTAGTATTCCATGTACATAGAGTTACTGTGGATTCTGGGACGAAAATATGACCATTTAACCACACTTACCTTAGTCCAAAAATTCGTAATTTTTGAGATACAGGGTGTCAAAGTTATACTTTTATGTTAATTTTTCTTAAGTAGCTTTCTTTTAATAATTGTACTATTTGTACAAGATTCGGTGCTAAGGGATTTTCTGAGATACAAAATCGAAATTAGCTCACAGTTTTGTTGTAAATTGTAGGGGGCGCCACTTATTGTGCTGTATATACTTTTAAATTGTCATAACTTTTTTATACCACTCTGTATGATATTTTTCATTAAATATTCTTATTCTCCGCCTTCTCCAGTCTAAAAAAGCTCTCTTGGTAAATGTTGCTCCGAGCAACAGTTTCTGAGATAGTGGAATGTTTTTTTTTTATTGATTACAAATTTAGCAATTTGTGGGTAATCTTTTGCCCTTAGCCAGTTGGTTTTTACATTCTCACTATTATTGGCCCATTGGTCTTTAAATTTATTATTGTTGTTAGCTGTTTGCCTTTAAGCATGCTCCAAATTTCAAAGACTATTCTTTTGGACTTGTCCTAAACCTGGATGAAGTGTGGATGGAATTAAAAAATGAAAACAAACATCCCATTATCTCAGAAACTGTTGTTCGGAGCAACATTTATCAAGAGAGCGTTTTTAGACAGGAGAAGGCGGAAAAGATGAATATTTAATTAAAAATATCATACATAGTGACGCAAAAAGTTATGACAATTTACAACTATACACAGTGCAACAAGTGGCGCTCCTTACAATTTACAACAAAACTGTGAGCTGATTTCGATTCCTCGACTCAGAAAACCCCTTAGCACCGAATCTTGTACAAATAGTACAATTATTAAAAAAGCTCCTTCAGAGAAACTAAAATAGAAGTATAACTTTGACCCTGTATCTCAAAAATTATGAATTTTTAGACTAAGGTAAGTTGGTTAAATGTAAATTAAATCATATTTTCATCCCGGAAATCCACATTAATGTACACGGACATACTGGGACACCCTGTATATATACAAGAATCATACCGACTCGAAAAAACTTATGAGGGTATTCGAAAGTTTAATAAATAATATCTGGAAAGTTTTTTAGTGTTCCGTACGAAACACTTATAAAATCACTTCGGTATCTGTTTGTCTGATTTTCTCCAAAACTATTTGACATAGAAAGTTGAAATTTGGTACTAATATAGTACGAGTTCAAAATATATATAATGTAATACTTGCGCACACTTTTCTTTGTATTATTTTAAAAAAATCGCGAAAAATCGCTGTCCCCCCTTATCTCGAAAAGTACTGATCAAAAAATTTTGAAAAAATTCTGGAGTATTCCTCACAAGGTATAGATTGAACGAAAATTATTAGTGCATTACCTTTAATAATTTATCTGGTATATAAATAAAAAACAAATATTTGAAGGCCATTAGTTTTCAGTAAAGATCGGAAAAAAAAAACTTTGTCGAAAATTCATTTGGGGTGTTTTGTGAAGTCATTGATTATTTTATGCCTCTGTAACAAAAATTTTTGTTTTAAAAGCAATCAACTTACTGAACACTAATTGCGCAAATTCAACTTGCACTTGACCGGTTATTTTAATTCTACTTTTTTCAAAAAAAATCTCAAAAAAAAATGCGGGATATCCGTGGTCTGGAATAGGATAGCCCCCTAATTTTTTTACCTTCATAGTATACTACCCGTAACGTTGCCATAAAACAGTGAATGCCACTTAAAGAGATCGGTATTTTGAAACGCAATTCAATCAATATTATTCCCCCGGTTTAATTAAACAAAGTCAAGATTTCGTTTCTGGAAAATAATATTATTCTCACCTATTAAAACTGCTAATTTATATCCTGAGAAAATAAAGACCTAACCTAATTTCTGGAAGAAATATGAAAAGCAAACTGGCGATGACGGAAACGATGTTAACGACATTAAATTGCTTACTAATTAAATTTGCCTTATTGGGGTTTTGTCTTAAAGATTTAATTTGTCTTAAAATTTGAATACTAAAAAGGTTTAAAATTTTCAATAAATGTATTTTATTTTCTTCAATTTTTCATTTGATGATGCCTTAAATTATATTGACGGAATTGTTAATGCTATTTGTAATGGTACTTTTTAATCTTTCCTTTCCATTTTAATTAAAGTGAAGCAGTTTTCTAAATGACACGAAATAACATGAGTCAGATGATTCCTACACCAATAAATACAATGAAAAAATAATGACACAACAAGAGTATGAAAGATTCCTCGGTGCGGTAGGTTCGAACAGACGATTTCAGCGTTTTTCGAAATGAGCCATAGGCCAATGGATTTCAGAATACAGTCTTAAAGCTGAAACTAAGTAAAAATAGATTGTGATCTGATTTTCTGGTTAATACGACGATTTTAGGTTCCTGATTGGGCTGTATATGAGCATTTCCGTATGTTAGCAGTTCAAAAAAGAGAGAATTTTTTTTGAAAATGACACTTATTAGACACGATTTAAATTGTTCCTTGGACCTCCAGAAACAATTATTCACGGCTGAACACGACTTTTTTAAGAACCTTTTTTTACAGTTTAATACGCAAATTTTTGCGGAAAAAATGGAAAAACTCGCTCAATTGACGTAAAAAAAAGCATCAAAAATCAATATTTAATGTATCGTATCCATTTATTTATCCATACGATTTATTGAAATTATTCATGGTGAATCCTGATAACGTGTTCCTCTTTTATATAATGGCCATTTTTTGCGCATTTTATATCTTGTAGTGAAATTAACGTTCAGGTACACTTTTCTTATGTCCTTTGACCTGCTGACTTCGAATTTTTATGTATCTTGTTGATATTAGGATATCGTTTCCAAGTTATGGCCAGATTTTTTCCATTTTTTGGTCAAAAATGGCCGTCAATCAAAAATGGTGTATTTAAAGATATTAATTTTACAGCTACTGTGTATTTTAGTTTATAATTATATAAAATAACACAAATTTTAAAGTTTTTTAAGTACAATCCTTTACTTTCTGACCATAACTTGGAGACGATATCATAACGGTACATAAAAATTCGAAGTCAGCAGGTCAAAGAACATAAGAAAAGTGTACCTGGACGTTAACCTGAATAAAAGATATTAAATTGGTAAAAAGAGGAAAACATTATTCACGATGAATAATTTCAATATATCGCATGGATAAACTTATAATACGGTATATTATATTATTCATTCTTAACGCTTTTTACGGCCATTTAGCAAGTTTTCCCATATTGAGCTGTAAAAAGTCGTATTTAGCCGCGAATAATTGCTTCTGGAGGTTCAAGGAACGATTTAAATCGAGTCTATTGAATGTCACTCTCAAAAAAAAAATTATCACTTTTTTGAACCGCTAACATACCATTTTTTACGGGAATGCTCATATATACACCAAATATTTATATATTAGTTTATAACAGTTAGAGAAGTAATTTATAAACGTTTATTGACTGTTTTGAGTTATAGAGATCCAAATTTTTTTTGTTATTTGGTGATTAACCCAAAAAATTTCTTGTTACTACTGTGTTCAAAAATGAAGGACACTATTTTTAAAAGAAGTACACTCTTTTATTATCTATTAAAGTGTTTGTTTTTTAGGTTGGTAAAACTGTTATTAACTTGTGACAAAAAAAGTCACAAATTTGGCTTTATTAGGTTAGAGGAACGTGTTTTGTAATTGTGGATTATTCTTGTTAGCCGTTTTTAGAACGAATAAATTTACTGAGGAAAGAATTTGCATTAAATTTTGTCTCAATGAAAATAAAATTTAATATTTTAATCCGTTAAAAATGTTAGAAAAATGCTACGGTGATAAATGTTTAACAAGATTACTTTTTCAAGAGGAATAATTCATTTAAAGATGATAGAAAAGGAATTAAAGATGAACCACCTGCAGAAAGACCATCAATAAAATCCAGGAGTTTGTACTTAGTAATCGTCATTTAAGTATTTAAAATCTTACTAAACTAACAGTTGGATCAAAACAATCGATTTTAAAAATCGATTTGGGCTTGTCTCGTATGTAACGAAAGAAGTAATATAAATAAACCCCAAATAGTGGTGAAATTGTTTATTAACATAAACTTACACACAAAACTGAGACAACCTTAAAGTTATGTAAAACCTACCTGTTTTAATAATACAAGACGCTCACCCAAATATTCGTTCTAAAACAAATATAAAAAATGTATCATCATTAATAAGATAAAACTATGAACCACTATTATTATTCTAATAAGCAACTTTGCTAGTATTTTCTTCAAAATTATGGTAGACATAACTACGTAAGCATAATTAGGATGAAATAAAAAAAACTTACCTTTTTAAGGTGTAAAAAATGTGTATATATATATATATATATATATATATATATATATATATATATATATATATATATATATATATACAGTCCCTGGCCAAATTAGTAGACGCACTGCAAGATTTCATGTAAAATATTAATTACCGAGTGATATTGTACCGTTTTATTATTTTAAATTGATTTGTTTTTTATTTTTATATTATCCAATCAATTACCTATTTATTTGACATAAATAAAACAGCATTAATTTAGAAAAGCATAAGTTTATTAAGTTTTAAAGAAAAGTGAAATTAATGTTAGTAAAAGTCAATATTTAGTTGAGCCACCTTTAGCCGCTATCAAAGCTTTAATTCTGCGCGGCATGCTATCAATGCAAGATTGTACTGTCTCCTGCATTTGAGGATGATGATTCCACACATGAATAATCTTTTCTAGGAGCTGGGTTTTGTTGGTAATCACATCTTTAGCCACTTCTCTTTTCATCAGCTCCCACACATTTTTAATGGGGTTCATATCAGGGCTATTACCCGGCCAATCCAACAGAGGGATATTTTTTTCTGCCAAAAAAGCTTTAACAGACCGAGCAGTGTGGCAGGGAGCTCCATCTTGCATGAAAGTGAATGGTTCCCCATTTGGAAACCATTGTCTGAGCTGCGGAATCAACCGATTTTGTAATACTTCTTTGTACTGATCTTGCCTCATTATTCCTTTGACGACGTACAGACGTCCAATGCCCTTGCCGCTGATGACTGACCAAATCATCACTTTGGTGGGATGTTTAACCGTCGGGACGACACAATCAGGATGAAACTTTTCTCCATGACGACGACGCACATACTGAGCTTTATTCTGCAAAATTTCGAATGTGCTTTCGTCACTGAAGCAGACCTGTCAAAAATAGGAAAAATATATAAACTTCCATGTTTATTTGCTTTATTTAACTGAAAATGATAATAATGTATCAATTATTGATTAAATTGCTGTATCTTACCGATCTCCAGAAGTCCACATCTTTGTCTTGCCATTGTTTGGCCCACTTCAGGCGCTTTGCTTTCATTGCAGCTGTTAACTTGGGCTTCCTGGCGGGGCGACAGGCCTTAAAATCTAATTCTTTCAATTTTCTTCGAACAGTGCGCTCAGAAGCATTTACGCTAGCATCCTGGAGTTGTGATTTTATTACCTTTGTGGTAGCAAATCTGTTTTCTACACAAATTTTCTTCAAACATCTCTCTGACCGTGGAGTGAAAATTGGTTTTCTACCGCATCTTTTCTTTCTTTTCGGGCTTAATTCCTTCCCTGACTCAATTTTCTTTTTATGCGTCGTACACTAGCTTCAGAAACCTCCAATCTTCGTGATATTTCTCGGTTTGTAAATGTTTTCGCAATCACAAGGGCCTTCACTTCAGCTTTTTTACGTGGTGAAAGATCGCCTTTTGTACCCATAATGAAAATAGTCCAATTACTTTTTAAAACACTGCATACAAAATAAACTAATAACTGAGTAGTAAAAAACTGTTAAACAAACAATCACAGTCCATAAAGCCACAGAAACACGTCCGTACCTGACTCGATTCCGATCGCGACTGATACAGGTTTGTACTTGTTTACGTTCATGTATCACTTTGTCAACACAGTGTTGCCATATGTTAAAAATAAATACAAATATGTAGTCTACAACAATTCTTTTAAATAAAAATCAATAATATTGTAGTTTAAATATACCATTATTGCATAAAAACTCTTAAGAAACATAAAATTACTAAAAAAAATACAGTGCGTCTAATAATTTGGCCAGGGACTGTATATATATATATATATATATATATATATATATATATATATATATATATATATATATATATATATATATATATATATATATATGTATATATATATATATATATATATATATATATATATATATATATATATATGTATATATATATATATATATATATATATATATATATATATATATATATATATATATATATATGTATATATGTATGTATGTATGTATGTATGTATATATATATATATATATATATATATATATATGTATATATATATATATATATATATATATATATATATATATATATATATATATATGTACATATATATATATATATATATATATATATATATATATATATATATATATATATACATATATATATATATATATGTATATATATATATATATATATATATATATATATATATATATATATATATATATATATATATATATATATGTATGACCTTTGTAGTGTCTTTCCAGTTCAATTATAGTGTATTATATTAATTTTATATTAGCTAACTTTTAATTATTTTAATGTGTGACACCTCAAATTGAGGCTTAATAAGTTTTGTAAGAGTTTTTCACTTTTTTAACCAGTTTTGTGGTCATGTCTTGCTTCTCGTCTTGGAAACGAGAAATGTACAATAAACTTTCTCCGGGAAGAGTAATGCTGTAAATTTTCTGTAAGTACGTTTTAATTTCCTAAATTACATCTTTCTACTTCAGAATGTTTACACATTTCAGATTTCCTGAAGAAGTCCACATACATGGACGATAGCTAGAAAGTTCTCCCAACAGCACCAACAAGACTAAGGGATCATCACCAGCCTGAAACAACAAAATTAATGGATCTTGCAGGCATGATTATCGGCTAATTTATACTATAAATTATTCCCTACTATTATGGAAAAATGCACAAAAGCTATTAAAGAATCATAAGTTTAATCAAATTTAAGCAATAATACATGAACATATATAACTTTGGCCAGAGAAATTTTAGTTCTGTCTTAAAATCTTTTTGGGTAAAAACAAAAATTTAAGGAAAACTTCATGGAAAATTAGGTTAATTTTTGCTACAACTTTCTGTGTAATTTTACAATACATTTTTACCTACATGTTGCATCATAATATTTTCATCGTTTACTTAATAATTTCTTAATTTTACTTACATTAAGGTTATGACGTTAACTTCTCTAATTAAAAAAAAAATATATTGGATGACCTGTAAATAAAAATATAACACAACATGTACGTGCTTTTTTTCAAAAGAACTGACGTAGACTTTATGTATAAAAAATCACTGCATCATACGTATAAAATTGCTAAAATGTAAGTCGGCTTTTAACTATGAAAATACTCTGAAAAGTGTTCCAGTCAAAACAAGTACAAAAAACTACTGCCAAGAATATGTTAAGGAACACAAAATGTTAAAATTTTGAAAATATTTTAACTAAATATTTACTCAGTTTATACTAAAAGGTGGAGCCTATCATGCTGTTACTAAAATTTACTGTATTTTAAATTTAACACTCCCTGGTTTACACTCTACTGACTTTAAACAAAAATTTCTCTCACACTATTGAATATTAATTAAAAAACTGACTCTACACATATCGTTTTTCGGTTTTTTTTTATTGCATAGTATTTAAAACTCTTCTCACAGTTTTGCAACAAAAATGTAAAAAGGAACGCTCGTTTGATTTTTTTTTTTTCCGAAATGGATAGAGCCATTGTTTAAAAAGCTCCAATAAGTACCAAAATCCAGTATTTGCTGCCAAATTTTTCCAATAAAATAAAAGTTTCAATCTAATTTTTTTTTCTTTAAACAACTACACTGGTGAGTAAAAAAATCGATTCAAACGATTTTGCTTCATTTAACACCGACCCTTCAATTTAATTTTCAAACAGTGGTATTATTTTTAGTATCATTAGAACGCTGATTTTTCCATTCATCCTCATAATACCAAAAAATATTTCGATTGCTAAAAAGATGTACTGACTAAAACGGTTTTACTCAATAGAAACCGTTTTGGCTCGCTCAGCAACGTTCTCGTTGCGCGCTATTCATCCGTATAAAAACGGGTGCAACTGCATTTTCGTATGATTCCTTTATCGAAACTTAAGCCGTCAACATCTTTGCTATACCTGCTCACTAATTACGTCATCGTGGATATGGATGGATACCATCCCGGAAGATACGGCACCAGTTATTGCTCTATTGGAAGAAGGGCATTCCAACGTGTAGTCGCTGCGCAACTACACCTGAGCCAGTCAGCTGTTTTCAGAGTCTACATATGTTACCAAGAGACTGGCGCCTTTACACGGAGACTAGGATCAGGAAGAAGGTGTACCTCGGAGCGCCACGACCGTTTAATTGACAACACAATCTAGGAAATCTTCACTTTACCGGCGTTGAGGTCCAGCAGGAGCTCCGTCAAGTTCGTGGTCGGGCTGTTAGTTATTGCACAGTCAGAAGAAGACTTAAAGAAGCTAACCTAACTCCGAAGAGATCAGTTAACGGACCCAAATTGACATCAGCTCATCGACAAGCGCTATTTAGATTTGCCCCAGAACATGTCCACTGGACCTTAGAGCAATCGCGCTCCGTTTTATTCTCCGACGAGCTTCGAATGTGCCTACATGGCAATAATGGAAGAAGACGAGTCTATAGCAAGCCTGGGGGAGCGCTATGCGCAGTGCTGCATTACTGAAACGGTCGCCTACGGAGGAAGTTCTGTCATGGTGCAGGGAGGTATCTCACTCGATGCGAAAACCGATTTGATTTTCGTGACTGATGAGACTCGTAGCAGTGACTCACCGGTACATCGAGGAGATCCTGCAGGAACACGTCGCACAGTGTGTCGCGTAGAACATGCTAGGTGGACAAAATTCATGTTATGATTTCCAGGAAATCTTATTTGCAAAACGTAAACAACACAACCAAACCCCGAATTCCGATAAAAGGTTGTTTATCAAATTTGCAAGTGGCGAGTCATAAGCGTCAGAAGTCAGGTAATGAGTTTAATGCAGCTCTTTCAATCAATCAGTTGCAATTTAGCGACACTTTCGTGCACATCTTATAGTGACATATTGTAATATTGTGACAGTTTTTGTGATGAATATTAATACTGAGGGTAAGTACTATTTTTTAATGTATTTTTTTAATCAGAATCTATTAATTTGAATTTTTAGTATTTTTTTTTAAATAGCCTACATATTTTAGCGTGTTTAAAAAAAAAAAAACTTTGAAAGTTCAGAATATACAGACATTCACCTCTATCGGGCTAGTTTTTTTTAGATATTACACAGAAATAACTTTATTCTTCATAAAAATACACATATTGTTTAGCACACTTCAGTACAACATGTTTTTTTTTTGCTTTTTTTCCAGAACACGTTTACTCTATTTCAAGGGTAGCCTTTTTTGAGGAGTGGTTGAAACACACGAAGAATGAAAAAAACTCGCGTGTATATGACTTTCTTTCTTCAAAATTTCACTTTGGTGACATTACTGAAAGCAGCCAAAAAGAAATAAAGTTGAAGATATCCAACTTGTCTAATAAGTTTGGTGCCAAATGGTTGGCTTCAGGAAAGTCGAAGGAGCGTTTTTTAATTAAAAATAAGAATTGGTTGGATGAAGCAGACATACAGTTTACTGCGAGTTCTTTTGCGCCACAACCTTCAACATCAAGTGAGAATGTGACTCCTGCAGGAAGACCTCGCAAAGATTTCGAGGAATCGTCGTTTAAGACGAAGAAACGTCGCGTCGTGGATCTCGTAGAATCCCGAAGTGTCAGTGAATTGGTGACTGCTGCCGAAATTGCCGTGCGTTTCAGCAGGGCAAAGGAAAATTGCCAATGTGATTAGAGACATTAGTGAGAGCCCAGATAATATTATTAAGTCTAAAAATACCAGTTCCGTTAATCCTAGGCAATTAAGTAGTGACGAAGCCTTAGCTTACTATATAGATTCTAAGTCAACAACGCATTCTTACAAACAAACTAGAAAGTGGTCCATGAAGGCGGGGCATAATGTGTTTCCGTCATATTTTAGTTTAAAAAAGTCCAAACAGGCCTGTTACCCTGCAGAGGAGCACATTGCGATAACAGAAACTCGTGCTGAAATAAATTTGCAAGCCTTATTAAATAAAACAGTGGAACGTCTAAGATTAGCACAGAATGAAGTTATCAGCAGTGTGCTCCCAACAAGTTCATCGTTTACACTTGTTAGTAAATGGGGATGTGATGGAAGTTCTGGGCACAGCACATACAAACAGATTTGAGAACACTGAATATACGGACGAGTTTCTTTTCGCATTTTCTTTAGTTCCCCTTAAGTTATATGATGGGTCCAAAATTATTTGGATTATATTGTCTTCTGGATTCGAGATAAACTTAGTTGAATTCAAAAAATTTTGTCTTGAAACCAGAAAACATTATCTTAGTCTCTATTCGTGGTACTGTATGCCTGCTACTGTGCATAAAATATTAATTCACAGCACAGAAGTCATCAAAGCGGCATTGCTTCCAGTTGGGCAGCTTTCCGAAGAGGCTCAAGAAGCACGGAACAAAGATTGACGCAGATTTAGGGAGTACAAACACCCGCAAGTGCTCGCGTGATGCCACGAATAGAGACGTACTGTGCATGTTAATTATAACATCTGATCCTTTGATCAATAGCCTTCGAGAGATTCCCAAAAAAAAGCCGGAAAAAAAAAAAATATGTACAGATGTATTAAAGTTAATTGTAAGCCCTAGCATAGAAGAGTCAAGATTGGAATCGTCATCATATTGTCGCACAATGCCACAAAATGATGACGATTATACAGTAAACGACTCATCAGAAGACTCTGATGATGATTATTAGGTTCAGCTACTATTTTTAGTTATGTAGTGCTTGTACTAAGCATGTAAACCTTGACTTGTAAATTTTTCTTTATCAATAAATGAGTATTTTTATTTTACATATAATTACAGTCAATGTCATTATGCTAAATTTATTACAGAGCATTTATAACATTTATTTTAAAATTAAACAAAAACAATTTTTGACTGGAATTTTCAAAAAACAATTTTTTTTTTTGAACCGAACAGCAAGAAATATGTACCTTAAAAAAAATCAAAAACATTTTAAAATACCAACTACTTATGTATGTATAATGCACAAGTTACCTACCTGAAAGGCAGGTATTATTTGAGTTTATCCTTTTTGTGTCAATAAAACTAAGTAATATGGATTAAAATTGTTTTATTTTTAATTGACAAATGCAATAAATGATTTTTCATCTGGTTATTATTAAAAATAATAATACAGTGTCTTTCATTTAGTTGCACATTCAAGTTTGTAGAAAAATTCGTGCACATACGCAGAATATTTTGTTTTTGTTATACAATGTTTTGTGCAGCTGGACAAAAAATACAGGTAAGCGAAATGCAGCTAAATGAAAGACACTGTATTATAATTTTTAATTCTAATAACCATACAAAATACCCTTGCCCTTTAGTTCCGTTATCTACCTGCTAAGCTGATGCAATCCTACCGCGATATGCAAGGGTGGCTGTATTACACAAATTTTATCGATATTGAGTACCCGCTGTAAATTGTGAATAAAACCCACATTTATTAACCGATTTTCATGATTAATACCTTATTTTATTTTCCAGATACGCAGCTGTCAGAAAAATGTATAATATTTTGTTTTTCTTTTGTTATTGCGCTTTTTTACCGAAAAAAAATAATGAATTTTACACGAAAAAATTTTTTTTCTCTCTCCGTTAATTTCTAAATAACTCCAAAACGATAAAAGATAGAATAAAATAATATTCAATCAACTTTAATAAAATTTTGTTACGCATTTTTTTAATGTTTTATTTATAAAAATCTGACAAGTTGTTCCCGAGTTATCGTTAAATATGTCTGCGTAGCTGTCTAAATTAAGGGGAAAAAATTAGCCACGCCCATAAAAAAAAAACCAACGCGATGAATTTTTTCCTAAAATAACTTAATATGCCTAGAATATACATAAACAATTGAAATAAGTGAAAAAAAAATAATTTTGTCCAGCTAACTTGTACTAGTCGACACACTGTGACGTCGTTCCGTACGATTGGTTTGTTGGCGATAGGCTCGTGCTAATACACGATAATGCAAGGCCACATGCTGAAACATCGATGCGACAATACCTGACGGAAGTGGGAGTACCCACATTATACTGGCCTCCGCGGAGTCCTGACCTCAATCCAATCGAGCACATGTGGGATAAGCTCAAAAAAAAATGTTCGAGTCAGAAATCTAGCCCCTGCTTCGCAACACTAAATTCTAGGATCCATGTTCAATGAAGCCAAATAGTTTGAGTCGATTTTTTTGCTCACCAGTGTAGTTAATTCACCGTAAAAATTAATTGACGTCTAATACGGGAAGAATTTTTACCGTATTATTTATTAAACGTAAAATTATATTTAAAACAAATCATTTCTGTCGTATTTCCAGTTTCCACATATTTACTTTTAAATTTATTTACATCCACGTATATGCAATATACATTCAATTTCTGCAACATATGCGACATGGATATTTGTCGTGTAAGTTCCACTTGAGAAAATATGCAACCGATACATTTATACGTCCTGCTTATCACATTTTATAGACTCAAGAAAGTGTTTACTCTATTTATTTCAGTGTGAGTTTCTGAAAAATAAATTGAGGCATACATACTAATACGCAGTCGTAACCATAGAAATAAATTTAAAAGATAAAGAAGAGATATTTTCAAAAGGTAGGTATATCTTTATATGACCGTTGAAGTGGAATTTTTTGCTTTATGAATTTTACACTGAGCTCCTACCTTATATCAATTCTACTGGGTGTAATATTTCTTATATTCTACCTGTATAAGCGGCTTAAAGGGTGTTACGCCACTTTTTTTGACGCAAACTATTGTATATATAATATAATTTTTATTTGTTACAAATACGTTATAGTTTAAACAACAAATTAAAAAAAAATATATTAAAGAAATTAAAAAATTGCGGAGATATAAACTATCTTGTAGGAGCCTCTTTTCCTTGCCACCGGTGGAATCGTCTGAAACTAAACAAAGCAATTTTCATTGTTAAGAAAGGTCATAGCTAAGTGACCACTTATGCAAAAAATTTTAAATTTTCTTTTGTAGAAGTGACACCGTTCGAAATAAAATTCGGATTTTTCACAAAAATTTCGGGCATAACAAATTAATGAAAAATGAACGATTCATTCAATCGAAACAACCGTATGTCAACTTCAAGATAATATAAAGAATATGTGGTATGAATTTCTTTTTTTTTTATGGGTCTAGCACACGTGCTGCAGAAAAGTCCCTAAAGCGCTACAGGAGCGACACGTGTGCGGAAAAAAAAAAAAAAAAAAGCGATTCACGTTGTTCTTGAATCGCTGTAAATTGTATTCCATATAAAAGACTGCTTGAAAAGCGTTGTACGAGGAGTAACAAGCTGAATCTCATATGGATGAGAAGTATTAGCGCGACGTGTATTTCTAACATGCACCGCTCTGGGAGGAATTAAGCGGGCTACATCCTTCGAACACTTTCCATGAAAATACTTGTAGAATAGGCCTCAAAACGCCAACCGTTCTTCGATGTTCCAGCGAATCAAAACCGATTCAGTAGATCTCCAGATATTTTGTCCACGAGTTTGAAAAAAGTAGTTTCGAGAAAAAAAACGCAGAAAAAAAAACTACCACATCCGCGTCTTTACATAAAATATAAATAATAAATCTTAAAAAAAAAATCGATTTTTTAGAAAATTTCTCGGTGGCGTAACCCCTTAACATGGAAGTTCCAAAAAGTAAATTTTTACAGGAGAGCGAAAGGTTTATCTTAGCAAATGAAGTAAGTTTATGCCAAGTTATTTTATCAAATTTAGCATGAAACTAAGGGAGAAACTGTAAATTGAAACAAAGAACTTCCAACATTTAAAAATTCTCTACTACTTTTGACTAATTACAATGGTCTACAAATATTGTACCTTTTTTATCACTCAAAAATTTGTGCCATATTTTGATAGAGGTAGGTGTTGTTAACAGTAAAAAACTTCAAGAAAATTGTGACACCCAACATTTTTTGTAACATGACGATTATAATGATGAACATCACGCAATGTTCTAATCTCGAAGAGTGCAGGTGAAACGTTGAAAAGTTGCTCCAAATTACCCCGGTTTAGTTCCAAAAACCACGATGTTTCACTAAAATTATGAGTTTTCGTTTCATTCGCAGACATAAATGTTTTCCAATAATTTTTACTCATTTATAGGTGACATATACATCAATTTAGACGTTAAATTGAATACAGTTACACAATAAATTACCTTCCCTGATGATCGAAACTACTGTAAAATTCGAAATAAAAACTAGAATTATTACACAGAGCTGTATGTTATGAAAAATTTGTCATCTTTTAAATGGAAGTTAACTAAACTAAAGTTAGTCTGTTGCTTATGAGCTGAAGTTTAGATGTATATTTGCCTTCTATTTGAATTCTTTGAAAATAGTGCTAAGGTGCATTTTTCATCAGGTTGATCAGTTCAGTATTTATTTATTCTTCGTCATAACATCACACTTCGATATCCATCTGTTTGTTTTTCACACCCAATTTTCTCCGAAACTATTTGACGTAGAAAGTTGAAATTTGGCACTAATATAGGAATGGTGGTCTCATCAGAACCGTGTAGTTTTGAATGTTAAATTTTGACTTAAGGGGATTTTGGGGGGTGAAATCGGAAGTGAAAAAAAAAAATTTTTACCAGGACATCGGGGGGTCAAATGAAAGCTAGAAAAATCAAAAGTTCAAAAATATATATAATGTAAATAGTTGCGCACACTTTTCTTTGTATTATTTTTAAAAATTGCGGCCCCTTCCCTTATCTCGAAAAGTACTGATCAAAAAATTTTAAAAAAGTCTGGAATATTGTTCACAGGGTGTAGGAACGAAAATTATCATGAGCGCATTACCTTTATTAATTTATCTGGTATATAAAAAAAACGAAAGGTCATCAGTTTTTCAGTAATTATCGGAGAAAACTTTGTTGAACTCATTTGGGATGTGTTTGTGAGGTCATCTATCATTTTGTACCTTCCTAACAAAAATGTTTATTTTAAAAGCAATTAACGTACGAAATATACATATATATATATATATATATATATATATATATATATATATATATATATATATATATATATATATATATATATATATATATATATATATATAATTTTTTTTGAGATGCCAAGAAAAATGTCTGGTTTCATCGGCTTGGCAATACTCGATCATTGAAATTAATCCTACTGTCTTCTTTGGGATCCCGTTGCTGAAAAATGGTGTTCAAGCAGCTGATTGTAGAAATACAGTAATGCTCGTGGAAGTACTACCACTTTGACTTTTAAGTGCCATCAAATGCATACTCGGAAAATGTTGACGGATTTCATGATACCTCTATAATGTAGAAAAGTTTAATTCCTGTTCAGGCGGGAAGATTAACGATAAAAATTAGAGCTTATTATTTTAGTAATTTTGGGAAAACGGTTTCGTAATGCAAAAGATATGTCTTTATGTATAAAGTTAACAAAAAAATCAAATATAATTTTTGCGTGACTTGAATGTATTTATTTATTTAAGTATTTTTTGTAAAAAATATGCTAATTCTAGAAACATAGTTGGTGTATCTATAAATCAGTTATTGAGTTTCTTGAGACCTTTCAACCACAGAACCACCCATCTAGCATTGCAGACTTTAAACAATAATTTCAATAACAACCATTGTAACAGAAATCATATCTTTGCTTTGTGGTTAGTTTGTGATAAAGGGACGAATAGAAGTCTTGTCTTTTAAATTTAAATAATAAATGATATGTTAGTTAAACAGAAAAAAAAAACATATACTCAAATTCTGAAGACCAGTTAATAAAAGAAAATATAACAAGCAGTGTCACGTTTTATTAACTTATAAATAAAAAACCGGTCAAGTGCAAATTGAACTTGCGCAATTAGTGTTCCGTACGTTGATTGCTTTTAAAATAAAAAATTTTGTTACAGATGTATAAAATGATCAGTGACTTCACAAAACACACCCCAAATAAGTTTTCAGCAATGTTTGTTTCCAATCTTTGCTGAAATCTGATGACCTTGAAATTTTTGTTTTTTTTTTTAAATACCAGAAAAAATTATTAAAGGTAATGTACTCGTGTTAATTTTCGTTCAATCTACACTCCGTGGAGAATATTCTGGGTTTTTTTTCAAAAATTTTTGATAAGTACTTTTCAAGATAAGGCGGGGGACAGCGTTTTGCGCGATTTTTTAAAAATAATACAAAGAAAAGTGCGCGCAAGTATTACATCATATATACATTTTTACTCGTGTTTTTACAAGCTTTCATTTGACACCACACTCGATGACCTAGTAAAAAATTTTTTTTTTCCACCTCCGATTTCACCCCCCAAAACTAATCCCTTAAGTCAAAATTTAACTCTCAAAACTACATGGCTCTGATGAGGCCATCAATTCCTATATTATTACCAAACTTCAACTTTCTATGTTTCGGAGAAAAATCGGGGTGTGACAGACAGGACAGACAGACAGACAGACAGACAGACAGACAGACAGACACCGAAGTGACCTTATAAGTGTTCCGTACGGAACACTAAAAAAACGATTTTAATCTATGTCTTTGTGTAGGAAAAAAATCTTTGGAACTATTATTGTAAAATATATTTGCTATGTTACGAATATTCTTGTAGTGAGTACATTTTTTTATTATATTTTTAATTCTGTATTCCGGGTCAATGGTTTTTTATTCTTTTGGGAAAAGTTTTTTTTAAACATTTTCATTGCCTTTTACAAAACTAAATACAATACTAACATAAAAAAAAACTAAAAAATATCACCAAATTGGCGATCTGGTCAAAACCCATCAAAATCTTAGCTAAATTTTTACATGTTTTATACTTAAGGAATTTATGCAGTTTCTTCCCACAGAAACTTACCTGTGGTAAACGGCCTCTCTTATGTCGTAGAGAATGGGCTCGAGCTGTAAAGACGTCACTCAATATACCTTTTTTTATTTATTTTCGGCACTACCTATTTTTATATACAGTAACTGTGTTTGCCCAGCATAGAAATAGGAAATGCTAGGTTCTATAAACGTTGTTAAAATAAACATAATTGATTACTAATGTTAGTGTCTTACTGAAAAAATCTCTTCGGATTCATAAAATATTACTGACTTTTAAAAAATTCTTTTTTCAGTATTGATGAAAGACTTAGGCGATTGGGATGAAGTTTTGGTAATAGGCTTGTAAAAGGGACTGGCAGAGAAATCGGAAAATCAGGAGGGGAAAATCAGAAAGACCAAGAAACTGGTACCAAAAAATTGATTTGATTGCTAAAAAAAGGCAGTGTAAGGACAAAACGTTTTATCACCTATAAAGATATCTCTGGCTTTTCAAATAATTTTATCGACTCGGCAGCATGTGGCTAAAGGCATGTGGGCGAAATACGGTACTGCAAAATGACGTCGGCCACTGGTCTTTTTGACTAGTAAATTTCAGAGTGAGCCGAAAAGAGATGAAAATAATCATACAGGAACTTACCTATCGGAGAGTTTTCTAACCCAAAACTGCGTTTTTTAGATGCTGCGTCTTAAAACAGAAACTAACACTTTACCGAAAACAGATTTCACGCTACCGCCAACCTACCGAAAGACCGATCGTGCTGGTTTCAAGGTTTACGAGGTTATAGCCTACAGTACTTTTGAAAGATCCGAGCAGAAATAGAAAACTAGATATTACAACCAAGCAAATGTACCGACTTTATAACGTGACCTACTAAAAAAAATATTACGCCATATTACGTAATATTATTCATATAAGAAAGCTAAAAAATATATCAAGGATAAAAAAACGAGTCCTTTCAGCTGCGAGGATATCTCTGAAAATCTAATTAAATTGGGGTCATCATGCAGTTACCCAACTTTTGTGATATTGTGATAAAAAACCCCGTAGCGGATTGTAAAAAAAAACTTTGAAAAATAATAAGTCAATAAAAACACCATAAGAAAAATATAACGTTCAAAATTCCATTGAGATTAAGATTGAATGCACTGACATGTAAAATTACCATCAAATTCTTCGCAGAAACTAATTTTTCCCAACGTTTTTTCACCCCCATTTATATGTGTCATATATTGACGTCAAGTTAGGCGTTTAAAAACGGAATAAAGGTGTTCGATAAATGGGCTCCCCTTGTAGCCGATACCTCTCCAAAGTTGGATATAAAAAGAGATTAATACCTCAGAGTTGTATATGATAAGATTTTTTTAGTATTCTAAATTGAGGCTGGACAAACTAGAGCCATAACGTTTTTTGTTTATAATTAATTATTCAATCTCTTGTTAGCTGAATTGTAGACTCTAATTTACCTTATTTAAAGTATCGAAACATTGTGAAAGGTGCAAACTTTTATTTTCATTTATATATGTTGTTTAGTATTAATCTATGCTGTGTGATTACCACCTAATTAGCTTAATCCCTGAACAACTCTTAAATATACTATATACTATAAAATACTTCCTTTCGTATAACATAATAACTTGAAAATATAACGTTAAAAAATTTCACGATGCATTGACATGGAAAATTACCTTCAAATTATTCGCAGAAATAAATTTTTTCCAATAATTTTCACCCGTTTGTACGTGTCATATGTTGGCGTCAATTTAGACGCTCAACTGAATAGAAAGTGTCCAATAAATGGGCTTCCCTCATGGCCAATGCCACTCTAAAGTTGAATGTAAAACCGAGCTTAATTCTGAGAGCTGAATATGACAAGCAATTTCTGCCAGTTTAAATAGCGACGCTCTAATATTACTGTGACATATAGTTTGGAGACTTTTGTTCGTAGTATTTCATAAAAAATTTAATAATATAAATAGTCATTCACAACCGAATTTATACAGAAAACTGTTTTCTATAAAAACCTTGTAAGTTTTAACACCATTTTTTTTTTTTTTATTTAGATAATATGTTGGAAATTTAGGTTAACTTGCCCAGGTTCTTATTCCCGATTCTACCTACACTGGTGAGCAAAAAAATCGACTCAAACGATTTCGCTTCCTTTAACACCGGTCTTTGAATTTAATTTTCAAACGGTGGTATTATTTTTGGTATCATTAGAAGGCTGATTTTTCTACCCTTTCCAATAATACCAAAAATATTTGGATTTCCAGCGAAGTTTTTCCTGATTAAAACCGTTTTACACAATAGAACCGTTTTTGCTCGCTCAGGAACATGCTCGTTGCGCGTTATTCATCCCTATAAAAACACATCTGCAACTGCATTTTTCCTATTATTCCTTTATCGGAACTTCAACCGTCAACATATCGGCTATACCTGCTCACTAATTACGTCATCGAAAAATGGATACCACTCTCGAAGAAACGGCACAAGCCATTGCCCTATAGCCAACGTGTAGTCGCTGCGCAACTACACCTGAGCCAGTCACCTGTTCCCAGAGTCTACAGATGTTACCAAGAGACTGGCGCCTTTACACGGAGACCAGGATCAGGAAGAAGAGGGTGTACCTCGGAGCGAGACGATCGCTTCATTGTCAACACAACTCTTAGAAATCGTTATTTGACCGGTGTTGAGGTCCAGCAGGAGCTCCGACAAGTTCGTAGTCGGGCTGTCAGTCATTGGACAGTCAGAAGACTTAAAAAATCTAACCTAACTCCGAAGAGACCAGTTAACAGATCCAAATTGACAACAGCCCATCGACAAGCGCCATTCCGATTTGCCCGAGAACATGTTGACTGGACCTTAGAGCAATGGCGCTCCGTTTTATTCTCCGATGAGTCCCGAATGGCAATGGCAAGATGAAAGAAGACGAGTCCTCTAGGCGGCGGATGGCTTCGTGTTAATGCACGACAATGCGAGGCCACATGCTTCTGCATCGGTGCGGCAATATCTGTCGGAAATAGGAGTAACTACATTAGACTGGCCTGCGCAGAATCCTGACCTCAATCCAATCGAGCTCTTGTGGGATGAGCTCACAAGAAGGGTCAAGCCAGAAATCCAGCTCCTGAATTGCTGAGGGACTTAAAGGTTGCAATAGCGGAAGAGTGGGGAAGAATTCCACAGACAGTGATGAAAAAGCTCACCCGGTCCATGAAAAACCGGCTGGAAGCATAATAAGGGCTAAGGGGGTAATACAAAATATTGATTTTGGTTTTTATCAATGCATTTAAATATAACAAATAGATGCTTATACTGCACGTCGGCGACTTACTAAGTCCTATTCAAGCAGAGCGGCACAGCATGGCTGACACTTATTGCAGAAAGGCACCTTTCTCGAGCTTACTGCTCGAAAGCAGGTAGATGGCAGCATTGGTATAACAACTAAAGACGGGACGAAAAGAATGCTGGCACTTATTACAGAAACGCACCTTTCTCGAGCTTACTGCTCGAAGGCATAGATGGCAGCATTGGTATAACAACGAAAGACGAAACGAAAAGAATCGCATTTTTAGAAGTTACCAAAAGTGCGATTCTTTTCGTTTCGTCTTTAGTTGTTATACCAATGCTGCCATCTATGCCTTCGAGCAGTAAGCTCGAGAAAGGTGCGTTTCTGTAATAAGTGCCAGCCGTGCAGACTTAGTAAGTCGCCGACAGAGTGCAGTATAAAGCATCTATTTGTTATAGTTTTTCGTTAGTTACTTGGATAAAGGACTAAAAATGTGTTCTGGTATTTGCTGAACCTAGCCCAGCTGATGAGCCGTGATACGGCGAAACGCATCTTGGGATGGTTCAGCAAATACGAAGAACACTTTTGGTAACTTCTAAAAAATGCGATTCTTTTCGTCCCGTCTTTAGTTGTTTATACCAATGCTGCCATCTATGCTTTCGAGCAGTAAGCTCGAGAAAGGTGCCTTTCTGCAATAAGTGTCAGCCATGCTGTGCCGCTCTGCTTGAATAGACTTAGTAAGTCGCCGACGTGCAGTATAAGCATCTATTTGTTATATTAAATGCATTGATAAAAACCAAAATCAATATTTTGTATTACCCCCTTAGCCCTTATTATGCTTCCAGCCGGTTTTTCATGGACCGGGTGAGCTTTTTCATCACTGTCTGTGGAATTCTTCCCCACTCTTCCGCTATTGCAACCTTTAAGTCCCTCAGCAATTCAGGAGCTGGATTTCTGGCTTGACCCTTCTTGTGAGCTCATCCCACAAGAGCTCGATTGGATTGAGGTCAGGATTCTGCGCAGGCCAGTCTAATGTAGTTACTCCTATTTCCGACAGATATTGCCGCACCGATGCAGAAGCATGTGGCCTCGCATTGTCGTGCATTAACACGAAGCCATCGCCTCCTAGAGACTCGTCTTCTTTCATCTTGCCATTGCCATTCGGGACTCATCGGAGAATAAAACGGAGCGCCATTGCTCTAAGGTCCAGTCAACATGTTCTCGGGCAAATCGGAATGGCGCTTGTCGATGGGCTGTTGTCAATTTGGATCTGTTAACTGGTCTCTTCGGAGTTAGGTTAGATTCTTTAAGTCTTCTGACTGTCCAATGACTGACAGCCCGACTACGAACTTGTCGGAGCTCCTGCTGGACCTCAACACCGGTCAAATAACGATTTCTAAGAGTTGTGTTGACAATGAAGCGATCGTCTCGCTCCGAGGTACACCCTCTTCTTCCTGATCCTGGTCTCCGTGTAAAGGCGCCAGTCTCTTGGTAACATCTGTAGACTCTGGGAACAGGTGACTGGCTCAGGTGTAGTTGCGCAGCGACTACACGTTGGCTATAGGGCAATGGCTTGTGCCGTTTCTTCGAGAGTGGTATCCATTTTTCGATGACGTAATTAGTGAGCAGGTATAGCCGATATGTTGACGGTTGAAGTTCCGATAAAGGAATAATAGGAAAATGCAGTTGCATGTGTTTTTATAGGGATGAATAACGCGCAACGAGCATGTTCCTGAGCGAGCAAAAACGGTTTCTATTGTGTAAAACGGTTTTAATCAGGAAAACTTCGCTGGAAATCCAAATATTTTTGGTATTATTGGAAAGGGTAGAAAATCAGCCTTCTAATGATACCAAAAATAATACCACCGTTTGAAAATTAAATTCAAAGACCGGTGTTAAAGGAAGCGAAATCGTTTGAGTCGATTTTTTTGCTCACCAGTGTAGGTAGAATCGGGAATAAGAACCTGGGCAAGTTAACCTAAATTTCCAACATATTATCTAAATAAAAAAAAAAATGGTGTTAAAACTTACAAGGTTTTTATAGAAAACAGTTTTCTGTATAAATTCGGTTGTGAATGACTATTTATATTATTAAATTTTTATGAAATACTACGAACAAAAGTCTCCAAACTATATGTCACAGTAATATTAGAGCGTCGCTATTTAAACTGGCAGAAATTGCTTGTCATATTCAGCTCTCAGAATTAAGCTCGGTTTTACATTCAACTTTAGAGTGGCATTGGCCATGAGGGAAGCCCATTTATTGGACACTTCTATTCAGTTGAGCGTCTAAATTGACGCCAACATATGACACGTACAAACGGGTGAAAATTATTGGAAAAATTTATTTCTGCGAATAATTTGAAGGTAATTTTCCATGTCAATGCATCGTGAAATTTTTAACGTTATATTTTCAAGTTATTATGTTATACGAAAGGAAGTATTTTATAGTATATAGTATATTTAAGAGTTGTTCAGGGATTAAGCTAATTAGGTGGTAATCACACAGCATAGATTAATACTAAACAACATATATAAATGAAAATAAAAGTTTGCACCTTTCACAATGTTTCGATACTTTAAATAAGGTAAATTAGAGTCTACAATTCAGCTAACAAGAGATTGAATAATTAATTATAAACAAAAAACGTTATGGCTCTAGTTTGTCCAGCCTCAATTTAGAATACTAAAAAAATCTTATCATATACAACTCTGAGGTATTAATCTCTTTTTATATCCAACTTTGGAGAGGTATCGGCTACAAGGGGAGCCCATTTATCGAACACCTTTATTCCGTTAAACGCCTAACTTGACGTCAATATATGACACATATAAATGGGGGTGAAAACGTTGGGAAAAATTAGTTTCTGCGAAGAATTTGATGGTAATTTTACATGTCAGTGCATTCAATCTTAATCTCAATGGAATTTTGAACGTTATATTTTTCTTATGGTGTTTTTATTGACTTATTATTTTTCAAAGTTTTTTTTTACAATCCGCTACGGGTTTTTTTATCACAATATCACAAAAGTTGGGTAACAGCATGATGACCCCAATTTAATTAGATTTTCAGAGATATCCTCGCAGCTGAAAGGACTCGTTTTTTATCCTTGATATATTTTTTAGCTTTCTTATATGAATAATATTACGTAATATGGCGTAATATTTTTTTTAGTAGGTCACTTATAAAGTCGGTACATTTGCTTGGTTGTAATATCTAGTTTTCTATTTCTGCTCGGTCTTTCAAAAGTACTGTAGGCTATAACCTCGTAAACCTTGAAACCAGCACGATCGGTCTTTCGGTAGGTTGGCGGTAGCGTGAAATCTGTTTTCGGTAAAGTGTTAGTTCTGTTTAAGACGCAGCATCTAAAAATCGCAGTTTTGGGTTAGAAAACTCTCCGATAGGTAAGTTCCTGTATGATTATTTCATCTCTTTTCGGCTCACTCTGAAATTACTAGTCAAAAAGACCAGTGGCCGACGTCATTTTGCAGTACCGTATTTCGCCCACATGCCTTTAGCCACATGCTGCCGAGTCGATAAAATTATTTGAAAAGCCAGAGATATCTTTATAGGTGATAAAACGTTTTTGTCCTTACACTGCCTTTTTTTTTAGCAATCAATCAATTTTTTGGTACCAGTTTCTTGGTCTTTCTGATTTTCTCCTGATTTTCCGATTTCTCTGCCAGTCCCTTTTACAAGCCTATTACCAAAACTTCATCCCAATCGCCTAAGTCTTTCATCAATACTGAAAAAAGAATTTTTTTAAAAGTCAGTAATATTTTATGAATCCGAAGAGATTTTTTCAGTAAGACACTAACATTAGTAATCAATTATGTTTATTTTAACAACGTTTATAGAACCTAGCATTTCCTATTTCTATGCTGGGCAAACACAGTTACTGTATAAAAATAGGTAGTGCCGAAAATAAATAAAAAAGGTATATTGAGTGACGTCTTTACAGCTCGAGCCCATTCTCTACGACATAAGAGAGGCCGTTTACCACAGGTAAGTTTCTGTGGGAAGAAACTGCATAAATTCCTTAAGTATAAAACATGTAAAAATTTAGCTAAGATTTTGATGGGTTTGACCAGATCGCCAATTTGGTGATATTTTTAGTTTTTTTTTTATGTTAGTATTGTATTTAGTTTTGTAAAAGGCAATGAAAATGTTTAAAAAAAACTTTTCCCAAAAGAATAAAAAACCATTGACCCGGAATACAGAATTAAAAATATAATAAAAAAATGTACTCACTACAAGAATATTCGTAAACATAGCAAATATATTTTACAATAATAGTTCCAAAGATTTTTTTCCTACACAAAGACATAGATTAAAATCGTTTTTTTAGTGTTCCGTACGGAACACTTATAAGGTCACTTCGGTGTCTGTCTGTCTGTCTGTCTGTCTGTCTGTCTGTCTGTCTGTCTGTCACACCCGATTTTCTCCGAAACATAGAAAGTTGAAGTTTGGTAATAATATAGGAATTGATGGCCTCATCAGAGCCATGTAGTTTTGAGAGTTAAATTTTGACTTAAGGGATTAGTTTTGGGGGGTGAAATCGGAGGTGGAAAAAAATTTTTTACTAGGTCATCGAGTGTGGTGTCAAATGAAAGCTTGTAAAAACACGAGTAAAAATGTATATATGATGTAATACTTGCGCGCACTTTTCTTTGTATTATTTTTAAAAAATCGCGCAAAACGCTGTCCCCCCGCCTTATCTTGAAAAGTACTTATCAAAATTTTTGAAAAAACCCCAGAATATTCTCCACGGAGTGTAGATTGAACGAAAATTAACACGAGTACATTACCTTTAATAATTTTTCTGGTATTTAAAAAAAAAAACAAAAATTTCAAGGTCATCAGATTTCAGCAAAGATTGGAAACAAACATTGCTGAAAACTTATTTGGGGTGTGTTTTGTGAAGTCACTGATCATTTTATACATCTGTAACAAAATTTTTTATTTTAAAAGCAATCAACGTACGGAACACTAATTGCGCAAGTTCAATTTGCACTTGACCGGTTTTTTATTTATAAGTTAATAAAACGTGACACTGCTTGTTATATTTTCTTTTATTAACTGGTCTTCAGAAATTTGAGTATATGTTTTTTTTTTCTGTTTAACTAACATATCATTTATTATTTAAATTTAAAAGACAAGACTTCTATTCGTCCCTTTATCACAAACTAACCACAAAGCAAAGATATGATTTCTGTTACAATGGTTGTTATTGAAATTATTGTTTAAAGTCTGCAATGCTAGATGGGTGGTTCTGTGGTTGAAAGGTCTCAAGAAACTCAATAACTGATTTATAGATACACCAACTATGTTTCTAGAATTAGCATATTTTTTACAAAAAATACTTAAATAAATAAATACATTCAAGTCACGCAAAAATTATATTTGATTTTTTTTGTTAACTTTATACATAAAGACATATCTTTTGCATTACGAAACCGTTTTCCCCCAAAATTACTAAAATAATAAGCTCTAATTTTTTATCGTTAATCTTCCCGCCTGAACAGGAATTAAAACTTTTCTACATTATAGAGGTATCATGAAATCCGTCAACATTTTCCGAGTATGCATTTGATGGCACTTAAAAGTCAAAGTGGTAGTACTTCCACGAGCATTACTGTATTTCTACAATCAGCTGCTTGAACACCATTTTTCAGCAACGGGATCCCAAAGAAGACAGTAGGATTAATTTCAATGATCGAGTATTGCCAAGCCGATGAAACCAGACATTTTTCTTGGCATCTCAAAAAAAATTAATAATATATATATATATATATATATATATATATATATATATATATATATATATATATATATATATATATATATATATATGTATATTTCGTACGTTAATTGCTTTTAAAATAAACATTTTTGTTAGGAAGGTACAAAATGATAGATGACCTCACAAACACATCCCAAATGAGTTCAACAAAGTTTTCTCCGATAATTACTGAAAACTGATGACCTTTCGTTTTTTTTATATACCAGATAAATTAATAAAGGTAATGCGCTCATGATAATTTTCGTTCCTACACCCTGTGAACAATATTCCAGACTTTTTTTAAAATTTTTTGATCAGTACTTTTCGAGATAAGGGAAGGGGCCGCAATTTTTAAAAATAATACAAAGAAAAGTGTGCGCAACTATTACATTATATATATTTTTGAACTTTTGATTTTTCTAGCTTTCATTTGACCCCCCGATGTCCTGGTAAAAATTTTTTTTTTTTCACTTCCGATTTCACCCCCCAAAATCCCCTTAAATCAAAATTTAACATTCAAAACTACACGGTTCTGATGACACCATCATTCCTATATTAGTGCCAAATTTCAACTTTTCTACGTCAAATAGTTTCGGAGAAAATTGGGTGTGAAAACAAACAGATGGATATCGAAGTGTGATGTTATGACGAAAAAATAAATAAATACTGATACCACTGATCAACCTGATGAAAAATGCACCTTAGCACTATTTTCAAAGAATTCAAATAGAAGGCAAATATACATCTAAACTTCAGCTCATAAGCAACAGACTAACTTTAGTTTAGTTAACTTCCATTTAAAAGATGACAAATTTTTCATAACATACAGCTCTGTGTAATAATTCTAGTTTTTATTTCGAATTTTACAGTAGTTTCGATCATCAGGGAAGGTAATTTATTGTGTAACTGTATTCAATTTAACGTCTAAATTGATGTATATGTCACCTATAAATGAGTAAAAATTATTGGAAAAAATTATGTCTGCGAATGAAACGAAAACTCATAATTTTAGTGAAACATCGTGGTTTTTGGAACTAAACCGGGGTAATTTGGAGCAACTTTTCAACGTTTTTCACCTGCACTCTTCGAGATTAGAACATTGCGTGATGTTCATCATTATAATCGTCATGTTACAAAAAATGTTGGGTGTCACAATTTCTTGAAGTTTTTTACTGTTAACAACACCTACCTCTATCAAAATATGGCACAAATTTTTGAGTGATAAAAAAGGTACAATATTTGTAGACCATTGTAATTAGTCAAAAGTAGTAGAGAATTTTAAATGTTGGAAGTTCTTTGTTTCAATTTACAGTTTCTCCCTTAGTTTCATGCTAAATTTGATAAAATAACTTGGCATAAACTTACTTCATTTGCTAAGATAAACCTTTCGCTCTCCTGTAAAAATTTACTTTTTGGAACTTCCATGTTAAGGGGTTACGCCACCGAGAAATTTTCTAAAAATCGATTTTTTTTTAAGATTTATTATTTATATTTTATGTAAAGACGCGGATGTGGTAGTTTTTTTCTTTTGCGTTTTTTTTCTCGAAACTACTTTTTTCAAACTCGTGGACAAAATATCTGGAGATCTACTGAATCGGTTTTGATTCGCTGGAACATCGAAGAACGGTTGGCGTTTTGAGGCCTATTCTACAAGTATTTTCATGGAAAGTGTTCGAAGGATGTAGCCCGCTTAATTCCTCCCAGAGCGGTGCATGTTAGAAATACACGTCGCGCTAATACTTCTCATCCATATGAGATTCAGCTTGTTACTCCTCGTACAACGCTTTTCAAGCAGTCTTTTATATGGAATACAATTTACAGCGATTCAAGAACAACGTGAATCGCTTTTTCCGCACACGTGTCGCTCCTGTAGCGCTTTAGGGACTTTTCTGCAGCACGTGTGCTAGACCCATAAAAAAAAAAGAAATTCATACCACATATTCTTTATATTATCTTGAAGTTGACATACGGTTGTTTCGATTGAATGAATCGTTCATTTTTCATTAATTTGTTATGCCCGAAATTTTTGTGAAAAATCCGAATTTATTTCGAATGGGTGTCACTTCTACAAAAGAAAATTTAAAATTTTTTGCATAAGTGGTCACTTAGCTATGACCTTTCTTAACAATGAAAAATGCTTTGTTTAGTTTCAGACGATTCCACCGGTGGCAAGGAAAAGAGGCTCCTACAAGATAGTTTATATCTCCGCAATTTTTTAATTTCTTTAATATATTTTTTTTTTTAATTTGTTGTTTAAACTATAACGTATTTGTAACAAATAAAAATTATATTATATATACAATAGTTGCGTCAAAAAAAGTGGCGTAACACCCTTTAAGCCGCTTATACAGGTAGAATATAAGAAATATTACACCCAGTAGAATTGATATAAGGTAGGAGCTCAGTGTAAAATTCATAAAGCAAAAAATTCCACTTCAACGGTCATATAAAGATATACCTACCTTTTGAAAATATCTCTTCTTTATCTTTTAAATTTATTTCTATGGTTACGACTGCGTATTAGTATGTATGCCTCAATTTATTTTTCAGAAACTCACACTGAAATAAATAGAGTAAACACTTTCTTGAGTCTATAAAATGTGATAAGCAGGACGTATAAATGTATCGGTTGCATATTTTCTCAAGTGGAACTTACACGACAAATATCCATGTCGCATATGTTGCAGAAATTGAATGTATATTGCATATACGTGGATGTAAATAAATTTAAAAGTAAATATGTGGAAACTGGAAATACGACAGAAATGATTTGTTTTAAATATAATTTTACGTTTAATAAATAATACGGTAAAAATTCTTCCCGTATTAGACGTCAATTAATTTTTACGGTGAATTAACTACACTGGTGAGCAAAAAATCGACTCAAACTATTTGGCTTCATTGAACATGGATCCTAGAATTTAGTGTTGCGAAGCAGGGGCTAGATTTCTGGCTCGAACATTTTTTTTGAGCTTATCCCACATGTGCTCGATTGGATTGAGGTCAGGACTCCGCGGAGGCCAGTATAATGTGGGTACTCCCACTTCCGTCAGGTATTGTCGCATCGATGTTTCAGCATGTGGCCTTGCATTATCGTGTATTAGCACGAGCCTATCGCCAACAAACCAATCGTACGGAACGACGTCACAGTGTGTCGACTAGTACAAGTTAGCTGGACAAAATTACTTTTTCACTTATTTCAATTGTTTATGTATATTCTAGGCATATTAAGTTAGTTATTTTAGGAAAAAATTCATCGCGTTGGTTTTTTTTATGGGCGTGGCTAATTTTTTCCCCTTAATTAGACAGCTACGCAGACATATTTAACGATAACTCGGGAACAACTTGTCAGATTTTTATAAATAAAACATTAAAAAATGCGTAACAAAATTTTATTAAAGTTGATTGAATATTATTTTATTCTATCTTTTATCGTTTTGGAGTTATTTAGAAATTAACGGAGAGAAAAAAAATTTTTTCGTGTAAAATTCATTATTTTTTTTCGGTAAAAAAGCGCAATAACAAAAGAAAAACAAAAATATTATACATTTTTCTGACAGCTGCGTATCTGGAAAATAAAATAAGGTATTAATCATGAAAATCGGTTAATAAATGTGGGTTTTATTCACAATTTACAGCGGGTACTCAATATCGATAAAATTTGTGTAATACAGCCACCCTTGCATATCGCGGTAGGATTGCATCAGCTAGCAGGTAGATAACGGAACTAAAGGGCAAGGGTATTTTGTATGGTTATTAGAATTAAAAATTATAATACAGTGTCTTTCATTTAGCTGCATTTCGCTTACCTGTATTTTTTTGTCCAGCTGCACAAAACATTGTATAACAAAAACAAAATATTCTGCGTATGTGCACGAATTTTTCTACAAACTTGAATGTGCAACTAAATGAAAGACACTGTATTATTATTTTTAATAATAACCAGATGAAAAATCATTTATTGCATTTGTCAATTAAAAATAAAACAATTAATCCATATTACTTAGTTTTATTCACACAAAAAGGATAAACTCAAATAATACCTGCCTTTCAGGTAGGTAACTTGTGCATTATACATACATAAGTAGTTGGTATTTTAAAATGTTTTTGATTTTTTTAAGGTACATATTTCTTGCTGTTCGGTTCAAAAAAAAAATTGTTTTTGAAAATTCCAGTCAAAAATTGTTTTTGTTTAATTTTAAAATAAATGTTATAAATGCTCTGTAATAAATTTAGCATAATGACATTGACTGTAATTATATGTAAAATAAAAATACTCATTTATTGATAAAGAAAAATTTACAAGTCAAGGTTTACATGCTTAGTACAAGCACTACATAACTAAAAATAGTAGCTGAACCTAATAATCATCATCAGAGTCTTCTGATGAGTCGTTTACTGTATAATCATCATCATTTTGTGGCATTGTGCGACAATATGATGACGATTCCAATCTTGACTCTTCTATGCTAGGGCTTACAATTAACTTTAATACATCTGTACATATTTTTTCCGGCTTTTTTTGGGAATCTCTCGAAGGCTATTGATCAAAGGATCAGATGTTATAATTAACATGCACAGTAAGTCTCTATTCGTGGCATCACGCGAGCACTTGCGGGTGTTGTACTCCCTAAATCTGCGGCAATCTTTGTTCCGTGCTTCTTGAGCCTCTTCGGAAAGCTGCCCAACTGGAAGCAATGCCGCTTTGATGACTTCTGTGCTGTGAATTAATATTTTATGCACAGTAGCAGGCATACAGTACCACGAATAGAGACTAAGATAATGTTTTCTGGTTTCAAGACAAAATTTTTTGAATTCAACTAAGTTTATCTCGAATCCAGAAGACAATATAATCCAAATAATTTTGGACCCATCATATAACTTAAGGGGAACTAAAGAAAATGCGAAAAGAAACTCGTCCGTATATTCAGTGTTCTCAAATCTCTGTTTGTATGTGCTGTGCCCAGAACTTCCATCACATCCCCATTTACTAACAAGTGTAAACGATGAACTTGTTGGGAGCACACTGCTGATAACTTCATTCTGTGCTAATCTTAGACGTTCCACTGTTTTATTTAATAAGGCTTGCAAATTTATTTCAGCACGAGTTTCTGTTATCGCAATGTGCTCCTCTGCAGGGTAACAGGCCTGTTTGGACTTTTTTAAACTAAAATATGACGGAAACACATTATGCCCCGCCTTCATGGACCACTTTCTAGTTTGTTTGTAAGAATGCGTTGTTGACTTAGAATCTATATAGTAAGCTAAGGCTTCGTCACTACTTAATTGCCTAGGATTAACGGAACTGGTATTTTTAGACTTAATAATATTATCTGGGCTCTCACTAATGTCTCTAATCACATTGGCAATTTTCCTTTGCCCTGCTGAACGCACAGCAATTTCGGCAGCAGTCACCAATTCACTGACACTTCGGGATTCTACGAGATCCACGACGCGACGTTTCTTCGTCTTAAACGACGATTCCTCGAAATCTTTGCGAGGTCTTCCTGCAGGAGTCACATTCTCACTTAATGTTGAAGGTTGTGGCGCAAAAGAACTCGCAGTAAACTGTATGTCTGCTTCATCCAACCAATTCTTATTTTTAATTAAAAAACGCTCCTTCGACTTTCCTGAAGCCAACCATTTGGCACCAAACTTATTAGACAAGTTGGATATCTTCAACTTTATTTCTTTTTGGCTGCTTTCAGTAATGTCACCAAAGTGAAATTTTGAAGAAAGAAAGTCATATACACGCGAGTTTTTTTTCATTCTTCGTGTGTTTCAACCACTCCTCAAAAAAGGCTACCCTTGAAATAGAGTAAACGTGTTCTGGAAAAAAAGCAAAAAAAAACATGTTGTACTGAAGTGTGCTAAACAATATGTGTATTTTTATGAAGAATAAAGTTATTTCTGTGTAATATCTAAAAACTAGCCCGGATAGAGGTGAATGTCTGTATATTCTGAACTTTCAAAGTTTTTTTTTTTTTTAAAAACACGCTAAAATATGTAGGCTATTTAAAAAAAAATACTAAAAATTCAAATTAATAGATTCTGATTAAAAAAATACATTAAAAAATAGTACTTACCCTCAGTATTAATATTCATCACAAAAACTTTCACAATATTACAATATGTCACTATAAGATGTGCACGAAAGTGTCGCTAAATTGCAACTGATTGATTGAAAGAGCTGCATTAAACTCATTACCTGACTTCTGACGCTTATGACTCGCCACTTGCAAATTTGATAAACAACCTTTTATCGGAATTCGGGTTTGGTTGTGTTGTTTACATTTTGCAAATAAGATTTCCTGGAAATCATAACATGAATTTTGTCCACCTAGCATGTTCTACGCGACACACTGTGCGACGTGTTCCTGCAGGATCTCCTCGATGTACCGGTGAGTCACTGCTACGAGTCTCATCAGTCACGAAAATCAAATCGGTTTTCGCATCGAGTGAGATACCTCCCTGCACCATGACAGAACTTCCTCCGTAGGCGACCGTTTCAGTAATGCAGCACTGCGCATAGCGCTCCCCAGGCTTGCTATAGACTCGTCTTCTTCCATTATTGCCATGTAGGCACATTCGAAGCTCGTCGGAGAATAAAACGGAGCGCGATTGCTCTAAGGTCCAGTGGACATGTTCTGGGGCAAATCTAAATAGCGCTTGTCGATGAGCTGATGTCAATTTGGGTCCGTTAACTGATCTCTTCGGAGTTAGGTTAGCTTCTTTAAGTCTTCTTCTGACTGTGCAATAACTAACAGCCCGACCACGAACTTGACGGAGCTCCTGCTGGACCTCAACGCCGGTCAAGTGAAGATTTCCTAGATTGTGTTGTCAATTAAACGGTCGTGGCGCTCCGAGGTACACCTTCTTCCTGATCCTAATCTCCGTGTAAAGGCGCCAGTCTCTTGGTAACATATGTAGACTCTGAAAACAGCTGACTGGCTCAGTGTAGTTGCGCAGCGACTACACGTTGGAATGCCCTTCTTCCAATAGAGCAATGACTGGTGCCGTGTCTTCCGGGATGGTATCCATCCATATCCACGATGACGTAATTAGTGAGCAGGTATAGCAAAGATGTTGACGGCTTAAGTTTCGATAAAGGAATCATACGAAAATGCAGTTGCACCCGTTTTTATACGGATGAATAGCGCGCAACGAGAACGTTGCTGAGCGAGCCAAAACGGTTCTATTGAGTAAAACCGTTTTAGTCAGTACATCTTTTTAGCAATCGAAATATTTTTTGGTATTATGAGAACAATGGAAAAATCAGCGTTCTAATGATACTAAAAATAATACCACTGTTTGAAAATTAAATTGAAGGGTCGGTGTTAAATGAAGCAAAATCGTTTGAATCGATTTTTTTTACTCACCAGTGTAGTTGTCTAAAGAAAAAAAAATTAGATTGAAACTTTTATTTTATTGGAAAAATTTGGCAGCAAATACTGGATTTTGGTACTTATTGGAGCTTTTTAAACAATGGCTCTATCCATTTCGGAAAAAAAAAAAAATTTCAAACAAGCGTTCCTTTTTACATTTTTGTTGCAAAACTGTGAGAAGAGTTTTAAATACTATGCAATAAAAAAAACCGAAAAACGATATGTGTAGAGTCAGTTTTTAATTAATATTCAATAGTGTGAGAGAAATTTTTGTTTAAAGTCAGTAGAGTGTAAACCAGGGAGTGTTAAATTTAAAATATAGTAAATTTTAGTAACAGCATGATAGGCTCCACCTTTTAGTATAAACTGAGTAAATATTTAGTTAAAATATTTTCAAAATTTTAACATTTTGTGTTCCTTAACATATTCTTGGCAGTAGTTTTTTGTACTTGTTTTGACTGGAACACTTTTCAGAGTATTTTCATAGTTAAAAGCCGACTTACATTTTAGCAATTTTATACGTATGATCCAGTGATTTTTTATACATAAAGCCTACGTCAGTTCTTTTGAAAAAAAGCACGTACATGCTGTGTTATATTTTTATTTACAGGTCATCCATATATATTTTTTTTTAATTAGAGAAGTTAACGTCATAACCTTAATGTAAGTAAAATTAAGAAATTATTAAGTAAACGATGAAAATATTATGATGAAACATGCAGGTAAAAATGTATTGTAAAATTACACAGAAAGTTGTAGCAAAAATTAACCTAATTTTCCATGAAGTTATCCTTAAATTTTTGTTTTTACCCAAAAAGATTTTAAGACAGAACTAAAATTTCTCTGGCCAAAGTTATATATGTTCATGTATTATTGCTTAAATTTGATTAAACTTATGATTCTTTAATAGCTTTTGTGCATCTTTCCAAAATAGTAGGGAATAATTTATAGTATAAATTAGCCGATAATCATGCCTGCAAGATCCATTAATTTTGTTGTTTCAGGCTGGTGATGATCCCTTAGTCTTGTTGGTGCTGTTGGGAGAACTTTCTAGCTATCGTCCATGTATGTGGACTTCTTCAGGAAATCTGAAATGTGTAAACATTCTGGAGTAGAAAGATGTAATTTAGGAAATTAAACGTACTTACAGAAAATTTACAGCATTACTCTTCCCGGAGAAAGTTTATTGTACATTTCTCGTTTCCAAGACGAGAAGCAAGACCTGACCACAAAACAGGTTAAAAAGTGAAAAACTCTTACAAAACTTATTAAGCCTCAATTTGAGGTGTCACACATTAAAATAATTAAAAGTTAACTAATATAAAATTAATATAATACACTATAATTGAACTGGAAAGACACTACAAAGGTCATACATATATATATATATATATATATATATATATATATATATATATATGTATGACCTTTGTAGTGTCTATATATATATATATTATATATATATATATATATATATATATATATATATATATATATGTACATATATATATATATATATATATATATAATATATATATATATATATATATATAATATATATATATATATATATATATACATACATACATACATACATATATATATATATATATATATATATATATATATATATATATATATATATATATATATATACATACATATATATACATACATATATATATATATATATATACATATATATTATTATATATATATATATATATATATATATATATATATATATATATATATATATATATATATATATATATTTATACAGTCCCTGGCCAAATTATTAGACGCACTGTATTTTTTTTAGTAATTTTATGTTTCTTAAGAGTTTTTATGCAATAATGGTATATTTAAACTACAATATTATTGATTTTTATTTAAAAGAATTGTTGTAGACTACATATTTGTATTTATTTTTAACATATGGCAACACTGTGTTGACAAAGTGATACATGAACGTAAACAAGTACAAACCTGTATCAGTCGCGATCGGAATCGAGTCAGGTACGGACGTGTTTCTGTGGCTTTATGGACTGTGATTGTTTGTTTAACAGTTTTATACTACTCAGTTATTAGTTTGTTTTGTATGCAGTGTTTTAAAAAAGTAATTGGACTATTTTCATTATGGGTAGAAAAGGCGATCTTTCACCACGTAAAAAAAGCTGAAGTGAAGGCCCTTGTGATTGCGAAAACATTTACAAACCGAGAAATATCACGAAGATTGGAGGTTTCTGAAGCTAGTGTACGACGCATAAAAAGAAAATTGAGTCAGGGAAGGAATTAAGCTCGAAAAGAAAGAAAAGATGCGGTAGAAAATCAATTTTCACTCCACGGTCAGAGAGATGTTTGAAGAAAATTTGTGTAGAAAACAGATTTGCTACCACAAAGGTAATAAAATCACAACTCCAGGATGCTAGCGTAAATGCTTCTGAGCGCACTGTTCGAAGAAAATTGAAAGAATTAGATTTTAAGGCCTGTCGCCCCGCCAGGAAGCCCAAGTTAACAGCTGCAATGAAAGCAAAGCGCCTGAAGTGGGCCAAACAACGGCAAGACAAAGATGTGGACTTCTGGAGATCGGTAAGATACAGCAATTTAATCAATAATTGATACATTATTATCATTTTCAGTTAAATAAAGCAAATAAACATGGAAGTTTATATATTTTTTTCCTATTTTTGACAGGTCTGCTTCAGTGACGAAAGCACATTCGAAATTTTGCAGAATAAAGCTCAGTATGTGCGTCGTCGTCATGGAGAAAAGTTTCATCCTGATTGTGTCGTCCCGACGGTTAAACATCCCACCAAAGTGATGATTTGGTCAGTCATCAGCGGCAAGGGCATTGGACGTCTGTACGTCGTCAAAGGAATAATGAGGCAAGATCAGTACAAAGAAGTATTACAAAATCGGTTGATTCCGCAGCTCAGACAATGGTTTCCAAATGGGGAACCATTCACTTTCATGCAAGATGGAGCTCCCTGCCACACTGCTCGGTCTGTTAAAGCTTTTTTGGCAGAAAAAAAATATCCCTCTGTTGGATTGGCCGGGTAATAGCCCTGATATGAACCCCATTGAAAATGTGTGGGAGCTGATGAAAAGAGAAGTGGCTAAAGATGTAATTACCAACAAAACCCAGCTCCTAGAAAAGATTATTCATGTGTGGAATCATCATCCTCAAATGCAGAAGACAGTACAATCTTGCATTGATAGCATGCCGCGCAGAATTAAAGCTTTGATAGCGGCTAAAGGTGGCTCAACTAAATATTGACTTTTACTAACATTAATTTCACTTTTCTTTAAAACTTAATAAACTTATGCTTTTCTAAATTAATGCTGTTTTATTTATGTCAAATAAATAGGTAATTGATTGGATAATATAAAAATAAAAAACAAATCAATTTAAAATAATAAAACGGTACAATATCACTCGGTAATTAATATTTTACATGAAATCTTGCAGTGCGTCTACTAATTTGGCCAGGGACTGTATATATATATATATATATAATATATATATATATATATATATATATATATATATATATATATATATATATATATATACACATTTTTACACCTTAAAAAGGTAAGTATTTTTTTTTATTTCATCCTAATTATGCTTACGTAGTTATGTCTACCATAATTTTGAAGAAAATACTAGCAAAGTTGCTTATTAGAATAATAATAGTGATTCATAGTTTTATCTTATTAATGATGATACATTTTTTTATATTTGTTTTAGAACGAATATTTGGGTGAGCGTCTTGTATTATTAAAACAGGTAGGTTTTACATAACTTTAAGGTTGTCTCAGTTTTGTGTGTAAGTTTATGTTAATAAACAATTTCACCACTATTTGGGGTTTATTTATATTACTTCTTTCGTTACATACGAGACAAGCCCAAATCGATTTTTAAAATCGATTGTTTTGATCCAACTCTTTGTTTTAGTAAGATTTTAAATACTTAAATGACGATTACTAAGTACAAACTCCTGGATTTTACTGATGGTCTTTCTGCAGGTGGTTCATCTTTAATTCCTGTTCTATCATCTTTAAATGAATTATTCCTCTTGAAAAAGTAATCTTGTTAAACATTTATCACCGTAGCATTTTTCTAACATTTTTAACGGATTAAAATATTAAATTTTATTTTCATTGAGACAAAATTTAATGCAAATTCTTTCCTCAGTAAATTTATTCGTTCTAAAAACGGCTAACAAGAATAATCCACAATTACAAAACACGTTCCTCTAACCTAATAAAGCCAAATTTGTGACTTTTTTTGTCACAAGTTAATAACAGTTTTACCAACCTAAAAAACAAACAATTTAATAGATAATAAAAGAGTGTATTTCTTTTAAAAATATTGTCCTTCATTTTTGAACACAGTAGTAACAGAAATTTTTTGGGTTAATCACCAAATAACAAAAAAAATTTGGATCTCTATAACTCAAAACAGTCAATAAACGTTTATAAATTACTTCTCTAACTGTTATAAACTAATATATAAATATTTGGTGTATATATGAGCATTCCCGTAAAAAATGGTATGTTAGCGGTTCAAAAAAGTGAGAATTTTTTTTGAGAGTGACATTCAATAGACTCGATTTAAATCATTCCTTGAACCTCCAGAAGCAATTATTCGCGGCTAAATACGACTTTTTACAGCTCAATATGGGAAAACTTGCTAAATGGCCGTAAAAAGCGTTAAGAATGAATAATATAATATACCGTATTATAAGTTTATCCATGCGATATATTGAAATTATTCATCGTGAATAATGTTTTCCTCTTTTTTACCAATTTAATATCTTTTATTCAGGTTAACGTCCAGGTACACTTTTTCTTATGTTCTTTGACCTGCTGACTTCGAATTTTTATGTACCGTTATGATATCGTCTCCAAGTTATGGTCAGAAAGTAAAGGATTGTACTTAAAAAAATTTAAAATTTGTGTTATTTTTATATAATTTATAAACTAAAATACACAGTAGCTGTAAAAAAATTAATATCTTTAAATACACCATTTTTGATTGACGGCCATTTTTTTGACCAAAAAATGGAAAAAATCTGGCCATAACTTGGAAACGATATCCTAATATCAACAAGGTACATAAAAATTCGAAGTCAGCAGGTCAAAGGACATAAGAAAAGTGTACCTGAACGTTAATTTCACTACAAGATATAAAATGCGCAAAAAATGGCCATTATATAAAAGAGGAACACGTTATCAGGATTCACCATGAATAATTTCAATAAATCGTAAGGATAAATAAATGGATACGATACATTAAATATTGATTTTTGATGCTTTTTACGTCAATTGAGCGAGTTTTTTCCATTTTTTTTTTTTTCCGCAAAAATTTGCGTATTAAACTGTAAAAAAAGGTTCTTAAAAAAAGTCGTGTTCAGCCGTGAATAATTGTTTCTGGAGGTCCAAGGAACAATTTAAATCGTGTCTAATAAGTGTCATTTTCAAAAAAAATTCTCTCTTTTTTGAACTGCTAACATACGGAAATGCTCATATACAGCCCAATCAGGAACCTAAAATCGTCGTATTAACCAGAAAATCAGATCAGAATCTATTTTTTACTTAGTTTCAGCTTTAAGACTGTATTCTGAAATCCATTGGCCTATGGCTCATTTCGAAAAAACGCTGAAATCGTCTGTTCGAACCTACCGCACCGAGGAATCTTTCATACTCTTGTTGTGTCATTATTTTTTCATTGTATTTATTGGTGTCGGAATCATCTGACTCATGTTATTTCGTGTCATTTAGAAAACTGCTTCACTTTAATTAAAATGGAAAGGAAAGATTAAAAAGTACCATTACAAATAGCATTAAACAATTCCGTCAATATAATTTAAGGCATCATAAAATGAAAAATTGAAGAAAATAAAATACATTTATTGAAAATTTTAAACCTTTTTAGTATTCAAATTTTAAGACAAATTAAATCTTTAAGACAAAACCCCAATAAGGCAAATTTAATTAGTAAGCAATTTAATGTCGTTAACATCGTTTCCGTCATCGCCAGTTTGCTTTTCATATTTCTTCCAGAAATTAGGGTTAGGTCTTTATTTTCTCAGGATATAAATTAGCCGTTTTAATAGGTGAGAATAATATTATTTTCCAGAAACGAAATCTTGACTTTGTTTAATTAAACCTGGGGAATAATATTGATTGAATTGCGTTTCAAAATACCGATCTCTTTAAGTGGCATTCACTGTTTTATGGCAACGTTACGGGTAGTATACTATGAAGGTAAAAAAATTAGGGGCTATCCTATTCCAGACCACGGATATCCCGCTTTTTTTTTTGAGATTTTTTTTGAAAAAAGTAGAATTAAAATAACCGGTCAAGTGCAAGTTGAATTTGCGCAATTAGTGTTCAGTAAGTTGATTGCTTTTAAAACAAAAATTTTTGTTACAGAGGCATAAAATAATCAATGACTTCACAAAACACCCCAAAATGAATTTTCGACAAAGTTTTTTTTTCCGATCTTTACTGAAAACTAATGGCCTTCAAATATTTGTTTTTTATTTATATACCAGATAAATTATTAAAGGTAATGCACTAATAATTTTCGTTCAATCTATACCTTGTGAGGAATACTCCAGAATTTTTTCAAAATTTTTTGATCAGTACTTTTCGAGATAAGGGGGGGGACAGCGATTTTTCGCGATTTTTAAAAAATAATACAAAGAAAAGTGTGCGCAAGTATTACATTATATATATTTTTGAACTCGTACTATATTAGTACCAAATTTCAACTTTCTATGTCAAATAGTTTTGGAGAAAATCAGACAAACAGATACCGAAGTGATTTTATAAGTGTTTCGTACGGAACACTAAAAAACTTTCCAGATATTAATTTATTAAACTTTCGAATACCCTCATAAGTTTTTTTCGAGTCGGTATGATTCTTGTATATATACAGGGTGTCCCAGTATGTCCGTGTACATAGAGTTAATGTGGATTTCCGGGATGAAAATATGATTTAATTTACATTTAACCAACTTACCTTAGTCTAAAAATTCATAATTTTTGAGATACAGGGTCAAAGTTATACTTCTATTTTAGTTTCTCTGAAGGAGCTTTTTTTTTTAATAATTATACTATTTGTACAAGATTCGGTGCTAAGGGGTTTTCTGAGTCGAGGAATCGAAATCAGCTCACAGTTTTGTTGTAAATTGTAAGGAGCGCCACTTGTTGCACTGTGTATAGTTGTAAATTGTCATAACTTTTTGCGTCACTATGTATGATATTTTTAATTAAATATTCATCTTTTCCGCCTTCTCCTGTCTAAAAAAGCTCTCTTGATAAATGTTGCTCCGAACAACAGTTTCTGAGATAATGGGATGTTTGTTTTCATTTTTTAATTCCATCCACACTTCATCCAGGTTTAGGACAAGTCCAAAAGAATAGTCTTTGAAATTTGGAGCATGCTTAAAGGCAAACAGCTAACAACAATAATAAATTTAAAGACCAATGGGCCAATAATAGTGAGAATGTAAAAACCAACTGGCTAAGGGCAAAAGATTACCCACAAATTGCTAAATTTGTAATCAATAAAAAAAAACATTCCACTATCTCAGAAACTGTTGCTCGGAGCAACATTTACCAAGAGAGCTTTTTTAGACTGGAGAAGGCGGAGAATAAGAATATTTAATTAAAAATGTCATACAGATTGGTATAAAAAAGTTATGACAATTTTAAAAGTATATACAGCACAATAAGTGGCGCCCCCTACAATTTACAACAAAACTGTGAGCTAATTTCGATTTTGTATCTCAGAAAATCCCTTAGCACCGAATCTTGTACAAATAGTACAATTATTAAAAGAAAGCTACTTAAGAAAAATTAACATAAAAGTATAACTTTGACACCCTGTATCTCAAAAATTACGAATTTTTGGACTAAGGTAAGTGTGGTTAAATGGTCATATTTTTCGTCCCAGAATCCACAGTAACTCTATGTACATGGAATACTAGGACACCGTGTATATATATATATATATATATATATATATATATATATATATATATATATATATATATATATATATATATATAAAATAAAGAGAGAGAAAGCAAAAGTTGCCGTATCTAACAAAATCCTAAGTTATGAAACTAGTTGGGGAATTCGGCAAAAAACAGGCATCAACAGATGTTCATACTATATTCATTTAGCCAATATTTCGGTCCTAGGTTGGGACCTTCATCAGGGCACAAACTGAAAAAGAGACAACGAAGCAACCAATAAAGAGAATTAGGCATAAAGACTTGGTGTTATGAAGTCAAGTTTTTAATTATCAATTTTAATTATTAAATTCTGATTTGCAATTTTTTGATTTCAATCCTACAATTATTAATATGTAACTATTGTAATTAAACAGTATTATTATTCTAAACAATCACAAATTATTATTATCATTATGAAGAAATGTCAACAAAAATTAACTCACTTGTAGTATGAAATTTAATTTAACAAGAATGACCATCAGTAGCAATCGCCATAGTAAAAAACCAACACTGAAATAAAACTACCACAATTCACTAACATATTAACATAAAAACATGGCATTTACAGCAGGGATGCCATTGATGATAACGTTGGATGCTGAAATTCAGAAACTAATTAACCACCTGCCATCTTAAAGAAAAATGAAAAGTGACAACTTTGACAGGGCGCTGACAAAGGACGACCACCTGACAGATGTAAGGGATCACTCAAAAAGAATAAAAGGAAAGGTCGAACGACCAGGAAAGGACCGGTTTTAGTACGAAATTAAGTGCTACGTCATATAATAAAATTTTGGTATAAAGGGAAAGGATATCCAATGGGAAGGCAAATTTTCGCTGTTATGACCATTGAGTGACATATAAAGGAAACAAATTTTACTTCATCTGGGGGGGGGGAGTAAAGCAAAGGAAAAAGGGAGGCGGTAATTTAAAAGGATTTTTCATTGATTGGGAACATATTATTCAATTTATTATTATAATTGTTATTGTTATTAATGTTACTTGCATAGGAATGTAATTATAAAGAAATTGAAGGGAAACCAAGAAAAACATATACCTAAACAAGATGGTACCCAGAGGGCAGTATGCAGGAGGACAGAGCTGTCAAATACCAAAACGAAAGTTATTATGAGGAGTATGACGACCCAGAGATATTATGCAAAGGATGACGATCACAAGAGAGAAGAAAACTGTATATGCTGCTCAGGCCGTCAAGATCAGTTCTTTTATTAATATTTTGGGGATTCTCGTTGATATAGCACATCTCAAGGAATTCTCTTTTAAGAAGTTTTTTTTGGAAATGAAGGATTTTTGGTTCTCTGAAATTAAAGGAATGTCCACTATCAACGGAGTGAGTTGCCAGTGCACATCTTTGTGGATGGCATCTGGTGTCGCTTTTATGTAATGCGATACGACGGTTGAGACATTGTGAAGTCTGGCCAATATATACAGCAGGACAATCAAGACAGGAGGCGGAATAGACTACATCTGACATAGAAAGAATAGGTAGAGAAGATTTCAAATTTGCTGAAAAAATACGTTTATTTTTATAGAAATAGTACTTGGCAATCTTAACATTGGGAATGACGCGCAAAATATGAACCAATTTTGAAGTAAGACCAGGTATGAATGGCAAAGAGAGCCAGGAAGGATAATTTCCGTATGGCTAGCAGGGGGTAACTGGGGTAGAAGGGGAGGAGGGGATAAGAGTACAGGAGGAGGTTCTGGTAAAATGTCATTAGAGAGGAAGAGCTTGTCGACTTCGTCCTTGGTCTTGAGCAGGAACTTCTTATTGTACCCATTTTCCACAAAGAGATTGGTAAGTAATGTTTGTGCTTGAGGAAGATAATCTGGATGAGCTATATTTCTAATTCTTCGATATAGGCCTTTTATGACATTTATTTTGACCTTCCAATCGTGGCCAGAATTGGCATGTATATATTTGCCAGATGAAGTTGGCTTTCTATACCAGTCCAGTTTGATCACACCATCAGGACATCTAATGACTCTTGTGTCCAGGAAGGGAACAGAATTGTTTGACTCTTCTTCCATGGTAAACTGTAGGTGTTGATCAAAAGAATTGAAGACATGAAGGATTTCTTCTTTACCATTTTCTGGTATGGACAGAATAAGATCATCAACATATTGAAAGAGAAAAGGAGGTCTGAAAGATAACTTTTCGATGCAATTTTTCAAAAGATAGGACATGACTATTGCTGCGAGAGTGGGGCTTAAATTACTGCCCATAGGACAACCAAAGGTTTGTCGGTAGAAATCTTCTTTGTACTTGAAGAAGGTGGATTGAAAGAAAAACTCAATGACAGAGAGGAAGAAGGATTTGTCTAATTTTGTGTTGGGCGAGATTAGTGCCCATTCAGAATCAATAATATGTTTGGCTAACTGCCATGAAATGTTGGTAAAGAGACTGACTACATCTAGAGAAATGATGACATGATTCTCAGGTAATAAGAAATTATTAGTTTCTGCACTGAAGGCAAAGGAGTCCTTAACAGCATATCGATGGTAATTTTGGAAGGATTTGTCTAATATATCTGCACAGAATTTGCTTAAGCTTGATGTAGGAGAGTTAATTGTGGAGACAATAGGTCTTAGTGGCACACCTTCTTTATGTATCTTTGGCAGGCCGTAGATTCTTGGTGGAATGGCTTTGTAAGTACAAAGTTGTCTTGCTGTTCTGTCATCGATCCACTTCTTATTCTTCATCTGCTTAACAAAGGAATTGCTTTTATTTTGATATTGATTTGTGGGGTCATGCGAAAGCTTTTCATAGACTTGTTCATCATCTAATAATTCAGATATTTTTGTTTCATAATGCTGCTTTTCCAGCGCCACAGTGACTGAGCCCTTGTCTGAAGGAATGATCAAGATGTCTTTATGTTGTTTGAGGAAGGTTACTGCTCTCCTGAATAAAGTCTTCTCAAAGGATGTAGCGGTGTTGTGATTCTGGAGTACAGCATTTGTGACGGCATTGGTACACTTAGCTCTAAGGATATCTTGGTTAGGAGAAGGTAAAAGTTTAATGAAAGATTCAATACCTGCTAAAACTGTCTTGACAGGTATATCTTTACCTGGAAAAGAATCAAAAACGAATTTGGGACCCAGGGAGAGAACCGTGTGAACTTCAGAGGGAAAGATAACCTGAGTGAGATTAGTAAACCAATGTTGACACACCTTTAATTTATTAGCACGAACTTGCATTTTGTTAAATTTAAAACAAATACCTGAGAGGGATCTAGAAACAGTGTGAAAAGATTTTAATTGAGTGGTGGTACGGAAACGTTGCACTATATATGGAGGAACTCTGTCCTCTGCAGAAATGAATAACATGATTAAGGAGAGAGGTTAGCTTAGTTATTTCTTTAATAGTGTGAAGGAAATCTCATAGGATAGAATTTTGAGAGATACCTTACTCTGGAAGCGCTGGATCCTGTTATTATCATTCGGTCTATCTGACATTAAATTGATATATAAAGAAAGACCGAATGATAATAACAGGATCCAGCGCTTCCAGAGTAAGGTATCTCTCAAAATTCTATCCTATGAGATTTCCTTCACTATTAAAGAAATAACTAAGCTAACCTCTCTCCTTAATCATGTTATTCATTCTGCAGAGGACAGAGTTCCTCCATATATAGTACAACGTTTCCGTACCACTCAATTAAAATCTTTTCACACTGTTTCTAGATCCCTCTCAAGTAATTTGTTTAATAAATTTAACAATTTAATGCAAGTTCGTGCTAATAAATTAAAGGTGTGTCAACATTGGTTTACTAATCTCACTCAGGTTATCTTTCCCTCTGAAGTTCACACGGTTCTCTCCCTGGGTCCCAAATTCGTTTTTTAATTCTTTTCCAGGTAAAGATATACCTGTCAAGACAGTTTTTAGCAGGTATTGAATCTTTCATTAAACTTTTACCTTCTCCTAACCAAGATATCCTTAGAGCTAAGTGTACCAATGCCGTCACAAATGCTGTACTCCAGAATCACAACACCGCTACATCCTTTGAGAAGACTTTATTCAGGAGAGCAGTAACCTTCCTCAAACAACATAAAGACATCTTGATCATTCCTTCAGACAAGGGCTCAGTCACTGTGGCGCTGGAAAAGCAGCATTATGAAACAAAAATGTCTGAATTATTAGATGATGAACAAGTCTATGAAAAGCTTTCGCATGACCCCACAAATCAATATCAAAATAAAAGCAATTCCTTTGTTAAGCAGATGAAGAATAAGAAGTGGATCGATGACAGAACAGCAAGACAACTTTGTACTTACAAAGCCATTCCACCAAGAATCTACGGCCTGCCAAAGATACATAAAGAAGGTGTGCCACTAAGACCTATTGTCTCCACAATTAACTCTCCTACATCAAGCTTAAGCAAATTCTGTGCAGATATATTAGACAAATCCTTCCAAAATTACCATCGATATGCTGTTAAGGACTCCTTTGCCTTCAGTGCAGAAATTAATAATTTCTTAATACCTGAGAATCATGTCATCATTTCTCTAGATGTAGTCAGTCTCTTTACCAACATTTCATGGCAGTTAGCCAAACATATTATTGATTCTGAATGGGCACTAATCTCGCCCAACACAAAATTAGACAAATCCTTCTTCCTCTCTGTCATTGAGTTTTTCTTTCAATCCACCTTCTTCAAGTACAAAGAAGATTTCTACCGACAAACCTTTGGTTGTCCTATGGGCAGTAATTTAAGCCCCACTCTCGCAGCAATAGTCATGTCCTATCTTTTGAAAAATTGCATCGAAAAGTTATCTTTCAGACCTCCTTTTCTCTTTCAATATGTTGATGATCTTATTCTGTCCATACCAGAAAATGGTAAAGAAGAAATCCTTCATGTCTTCAATTCTTTTGATCAACACCTACAGTTTACCATGGAAGAAGAGTCAAACAATTCTGTTCCCTTCCTGGACACAAGAGTCATTAGATGTCCTGATGGTGTGATCAAACTGGACTGGTATAGAAAGCCAACTTCATCAGGCAGATATATACATGCCAATTCTGGCCATGATTGGAAGGTCAAAATAAATGTCATAAAAGGCCTATATCGAAGAATTAGAAATATAGCTCACCCAGATTATCTTCCTCAAGCACAAACATTACTTACCAATCTCTTTGTGGAAAATGGGTACAATAAGAAGTTCCTGCTCAAGACCAAGGATGAAGTCGACAAGCTCTTCCTCTCTAATGACATTTTACCAGAACCTCCTCCTGTACTCTTATCCCCTCCTCCCCTTCTACCCCAGTTACCCCCTGCTAGCCATACGGAAATTAGTCCTTCCTTGCTCTCTTTGACATTCATACCTGGTCTTACTTCAAAATTGGTTCATATTTTGCGCGTCATTCCCAATGTTAAGATTGCCAAGTACTATTTCTATAAAAATAAACGTATTTTCAGCAAATTGAAATCTTCTCTACCTATTCTTTCTATGTCAGATGTAGTCTATTCCGTCTCCTGTCTTGATTGTCCTGCTGTATATATTGGCCAGACTTCACAATGTCTCAACCGTCGCATCGCATTACATAAAAGCGACACCAGATGCCATCCACAAAGATGTGCACTGGCAACTCACTCCGTTGATAATGGACATTCCTTTAATTTCAGAGAACCAAAAATCCTTCATTTCCAAAAAAACCTTCTTAAAAGAGAATTCCTTGAGATGTGCTATATCAACGAGAATCCCCAAAATATTAATAAAAGAACTGATCTTGACGGCCTGAGCAGCATATACAGTTTTCTTCTCTCTTGTGATCGTCATCCTTTGCATAATATCTCTGGGTCGTCATACTCCTCATAATAACTTTCGTTTTGGTATTTGACAGCTCTGTCCTCCTGCATACTGCCCTCTGGGTACCATCTTGTTTAGGTATATGTTTTTCTTGGTTTCCCTTCAATTTCTTTATAATTACATTCCTATGCAAGTAACATTAATAACAATAACAATTATAATAATAAATTGAATAATATGTTCCCAATCAATGAAAAATCTTTCAAATTACCGCCTCCCTTTTCCCTTGCTTTACTCCTACACCCCCCCCCCCCAGATGAAGTAAAATTTGTTTCCTTTATATGTCACTCAATGGTCATAACAGCGAAAATTTGCCTTCCCATTGGATATCCTTTCCCTTTATACCAAAATTTTATTATATGACGTAGCACTTAATTTCGTACTAAAACCGGTCCTTTCCTGGTCGTTCGACCTTTCCTTTTATTCTTTTTGAGTGATCCCTTACATCTGTCAGGTGGTCGTCCTTTGTCAGCGCCCTGTCAAAGTTGTCACTTTTCATTTTTCTTTAAGATGGCAGGTGGTTAATTAGTTTTTGAATTTCAGCATCCAACGTTATCAATGGCATCCCTGCTGTAAATGCCATGTTTTTTTATGTTAATATGTTAGTGAATTGTGGTAGTTTTATTTCAGTGTTGGTTTTTACTATGGCGATTGTTACTGATGGTCATTCTTGTTAGATTAAATTTCATACTACAAGTGAGTTAATTTTTGTTGACATTTCTTCATAATGATAATAATAATTTGTGATTGTTTAGAATAATAATACTGTTTAATTACAATAGTTACATATTAATAATTGTAGGATTGAAATCAAAAAAAAAAAAAAAAAAATTGCAAATCAGAAATTAATAATTAAAATTGATAATTAAAAACTTGACTTCATAACACCAAGTCTTTATGCCTAATTCTCTTTATTGGTTGCTTCGTTATCTCTTTTTCAGTTTGTGCCCTGATGAAGGTCCCAACCTAGGACCGAAATATTGGCTAAATGAATATAGTATGAACATCTGTTGATGCCTGTTTTTTGCCGAGTTCCCCCAACTAGTTTCATAACTTAGGATTTTGTTAGATACGGCAACTTTTGCTTTCTATCTTTATTTTATATCTATATATATATATATATATATATATATATATATATATATATATATATATATATATATATATATATATATATTATAATAGTATATTTATTTGGTTTTTCCTATATATATTATAAAATTACTTAGATACTGATATATATGTCACATCAATATCATTTGTATTTGTTTTTTACTACTTAATATATAATCTTATATATTATTAATCGCTTACGTAAGAATTACGCGTTCCTGAAAACAAACATTTCATCTATAAACATAATGATAAGAATACAAGTAAACAAATTGAGTCTCTATGCATAAAAAAAATTATATGATAAGATATATAAAATATCCATTGGAGTCACTTCTTCTATAAAATTTTAAAGAAAACAAAAATGTGTTATATAAAGTTGAAAATGCTTAATTATATAAATATTCCTAAAATTATTATAATCATATCTATTGTAACATATCTTAGGATTTAATAGAAAATATATATTTATATATATATATATATATATATATATATTATTATATATATATATATATATATATATATATATATATATATATATATATATATATGTATATATATATATATATATATATATATATATATATATATATAATATATATATATAAAGATATATTTTTCTATTAAATCCTAAGATTTGTTACAATAGAGTCTGATTATAATAATTTTAGGAATATTTATGCTAATTTAAGCATTTTCAACTTTATCATAACACATTTTTGTTTTCTTTAGGATTTTTATAGACAAAGTGACTCCAATTAAATTTATATCTCTTATGATTCTAATTTGTAACGAATTAAAGCCAGAATTGAAAACAAGGCTTCAAAAACAATTAAAAAATTTCGTATTAGGCTTCGAAATCATCTGGAACCTAAGCTAGTCAAAAAAATCATAAATAATTATTGTGTAATGTGTAATAAATATGTCATCTTCACATTAGATCAAATTTCTTCAGGGTAATGTAAACAGTTTGAAGATCAATGATCAACATTCAGAAACTGTTAGGTATTTAATCATTTTAGACTATGTCGAATATTCCCCGAGAATTTTAAATAGCTGTAAGTACTGCAATATTTAAGCGATGATTTTAATGGCAAAATTGTTTTTAATGGCAATAATGTTTTTAAAAAATACACTAGTGAGCAAAAAATCGACCTAAACTATGTGGCTTCATTTACCACCGATTCTTGAATTTAGGGTTCATATATTTTTACGGATTTTAGTATCGCTTGAAGGTCCATTCTAGTCTCTTTCTAATGATAACAATTTCCATAGCATTACCTCATATATTTTACTGATTAAAATGATTAAAAGGAGTATATGCATAGAGACTAAAGTTGTTTACTTGTCTTCTTATCATTATGTGTATAGATGAAACTGGTTTGTTTTCGGGAACGCTTAATTCTTATGTAAGCAATTAATTCAATATATAATAGTTGTATATAAAGGTAGTAAAACAAATACAAACGATACTGATAGTGTGACATAACATACAGATAATCAGACATCGAAGTAATTTTATAATATATAAAGGTAGGAAAACCAAATAAAAACTATACTATTAAATATATATATATATATATATATATATATATATATATATATATATGTATATATATATACTATATATATATATATAATATATATATATATATATATATAATACATATGATTATATATATATATATATATATATTATATATATATAAATATATATATATATATATATATATATATATATATATATATATATATATATATATGTACATATATATATATATATATATATATATATATATATGTATATATATATATATATATATATATATATATATATATATATATATATATATATATATATATATGTATGTATATATATATATATATAATATATATATATATATATATATATATATATATATATATATAATATATATATATATACATATATATATATATATATATATATATATATATATATATATATATATATATTATATATATATATATATATATATATATATATATATATATATATATATATATATATATATATAATATATATATATATATATATATATATATATATATATATATATATATATATATATATATATATATATATATATATATATATATATATATATATATACATATACATATATATATACATATATATATATATATATATATATATATATATATATATATATATATATATTTTGTTGTCTCAAAAAATTAATATTTTGACATTTCAGGAAAAAAATATGTCTCGTGAAACCGAAATCTTGGAAATTATACAAAAAATAGTAGAGCTGGTATTTAGTCAAAGAAAATACTTCGCAGCCTATTTACCAACATCAATATTGATTTTCGAAATAGCTCAAAAATTTCATATTCCTGTGGAGATAGAATGTGGAACTTTATTATATGATCAGGATGGAAGTAAAGCAAATCTAAGAGTTACTCCTCATTTTTGGAACGTTTATTCGGACAAGATCAACATTGAAACTAATTAAAAACAACTTAACTGAAGTAGTTCTTGCAAAATTTAGGCATAGTAAGCATTTTTCCATCGATAATGAAGAAGCAGATTTTATGTTTAAAAAGTTTTTACACACTAAAAAAAACTAGAAGTACTGGACATTATTTGGGACAGCTCCAGTCGATCTTTTACAAACGCGAAGACTTGTTTACAAAAAGATCATTCAATTTGCTAAACAAAAATCTTGAGAAAAATCTCTATTTCTTAAATGTTTGTAATTCTAATATTTCTAACAAATAGTAAGAGTTGTTTCCAACTTAGTCTTTTGTGAAAATCAAATTGTATAAGATGACAAATATCTATTTATATTGTTTTCAAGCCTTGTACCATGTATATAAATGTGTTTTTAAATAAATTAATAAAAAACAAATAACCAAACTTTTATGCTTTATTGGTAGATGCTATTGATGTTAATATTTAACTTTCTCATTCAGTCAAGATATATGCTGCTGTGAAACCTGTAGACAAAATCGATAGTTCTGTTTAGTAAATTATCCTATTAATTGCTATAAAGATTTTAAAACTAAAATAACGAAAACATAGTAGTAATCAAAACATCTCATTTTATTCATCAGTTAATATATAATTGTAGAAATTCGATTTCTATCCTATACATAAACAATTAAACATATGAACTTTCTTATATCAAACAGAAATTTTTGGTTGAATTAAATGTGTTTATTGACATTAGCAAATTATGATGGTATTCGTTGTACAACTTATTTATTTAAACCAACATTCTAGTGAAAATATACCTATTTTATCAGTTTATTCAGTTTAAAACTAACATTTACCAAACGACAACAACGATATTTTTTGATGTTTAAATTATTACATTCTCAACACCTTATCACATTATTTTTGACCTTTCTTATCAACTCTGTTGAACTCTTGCTCGAATTTAATTTTATTTGCAAGTATTTGCATATATTACGTCTTTTCTATTTATAAACTGTTGTTGGTGTCATTTAGTAATAATTTCACATTTAGATATATTTCTTAACTCTGTTCATACTTGTGAGCTTTAGTTACCTAAAAAAGCAAATCTTAGAAATTATTTATTAACATTTTGTATCCTTTTTCTTGTCATGTTTTCAAAGTATTTTTATTAATAACTCTACTCATTGCCTTTATACTTTATACATACTATTATGTCATGTCTATTTATAATTTGGTCATTTTGTTGTCACTTAGTAATATTAGTTCTAAGACTAAATATTTGTTAAAATAATTGAGGTATGGAAACAAAATTACTTTCACGCATTTATTACTATTTATATAATAAATATAATTCGTATTTAATTTTGATGTTAACTTGTTTCGTTATCTTTTTGTATTTTTATAGACTAATTGACTCCTTTTGTATACTTTTTCTTAATAAATCCCTATGAATATGCCCACATTCAATCCGAAAAGACCTTCCTGTTTCGATCATTATATAGCCTGCACAAAAAGGTACAGTGTAGTACCACAAATTAGTTGGTTCAAAAAATTCATACTATCATGTCTATCAGTAGCAATCAAGAAGAGTCTCCACAATTTTCATTTTTAAAAACCATATAAAGGTAGTAATAATGGATTTTATTAGCATAAATACCACAATTCTCACTTAAAAACGAAACATCCTGTATATATAAATATGGTAAGAATATAAGGACTTTAGTACGACAAATAAATACAACAATTCTCACTTAAAAACAAAACATATAATAGTAATAAGGGCTTATTTTTTTTTTCTTCTCAAGGTTGAAAAGATTGTAGATGTGTGTTACATAGGAGCAACAATTTTTTGTTAAAACTTGAATATCAAACTCTTAATACATTTCCTGGAGTTCAAGAAGATCCCAATACATGTGAATGTTTCCATTTTCGTATAGTACTACGATGTGTCAACGGAGAATTGTTTCATGATAAATGTTGAATATGTATTCATTACAATCATAGTAATAAGTTGAATGATCAATTATTGAAACTAGTTGTAAGTTTATTGTGCTGTTTTTTTAAAAATTAATTTTTGAATAATACAATGTTAAGTAAATGGTAAAAAAATCATTCCTAAATCTCATTTAGGGAGTATTTTTACTTGAAAAAAAACTGTTAGGAAGTAGGAAATATTATTATTAGGTATTTTAACTAATTGATGTCACTTAGTATCATTTTTTATATAAGAAAGTTGGTAAAATTACTTCTTTTGTCTATCTACATATATATCACATAACGACGATAATATTTTTAGTTGATATTTTACAAATGCGGAGCTTTATATTCACTTCTTTTTTATACAAAAAACTTTTTTCACGGGAAGCCTCGCAAGTTCATTCTTCTTGTGTCGGTTTCGCCTCTAAATGCACATGAATCCGTCCCTTTTCCCTTCTTATTTCCAACAGAATATCTCTGAAAATAATGAAAATAATTATAATAATAATGATACTAAGGTGAGCTGTGAATAGTATAATACTCACTTGAATAACTCTTGGAGTAATAACATATTTGTCGATAAAGCATTCAAATCTTTAGATTCAAATATTAAAAAGATCATTTCTAGCGAATAATAAAATTTGACTCGGAATAAGAAGCTTATATAATATTGGTCCTCTACTACACAGTTGATTTTTTGATTTATTACAAGAATCTTTCAAATTCGAATATAGATTATAGGCAACTTGTCAAGGTCTTCGAATTCACTCGTCAGAGGTTCCCGATCCAATACTAAAAAGATTAGATGGCTACTTATTATTTCAATTCTTTGTATAATACCTCTAAAAAATTAAGAAAGGATATGTTTTATAAATTTCTAAATTATTTACACAACCTTTCTAATAAACCTGTTAACCAAACTCACTCGAATATTCTTTCTTTTAACAACATATATATGAGCAGAATGGCTACGTTCTCATCGGTTTTTTCAATGATGAAAAAGACAATATTTTAGTTGTTGTTTTAATAGATAACAACACACATAAATATTATTTTAATTGATTCGAAATAAGACTTGTTTATATATTTAATGTTCATCTGCCACGCAGATAGACTAACCTTTTTATAAGTATAATTGCAACATAACAGTTTAACTTGGAAATTTACTAGTTATCTAATGAACTCATGTATTTTAAGTAACTAATTCAATAAACAAATTTTTGTTGTCCATCTAATCAAAGTGTATCAGTATGTTTTACAAACGACTAGAAATTATTTTTGCTATTAGAGAAATATTATTTCATATATTTTATTTACAGGCTATTTCAGTTTATTTATTATTCAAATCTTATTTCTTTTTGGAAACAAATTTTGTAGTGTTAGTCGTCTATTTACATATATATTATTTCGTTTTATTAAATCAGTCTCCCGATACAATTTATTCAACTCCTTATCGACAAATTTTTGACCTTTCTTATCAAATTTGTTGAACTCTCTCGCATATCAATTTATACATTCTATTAAGCAATTCATAATTTTCAAAAAATATTGGTTAGGATTATTTATTAGGACTTTTGTAATTTTACTCCTATTTTTAAGACATATTTTGTAATTTTGTAGTAATTTAGTGTGATTCTTTTTCTCTGTATTTAGTCATATTTTTTGTTTTTTGTCTGTTTTTACAGCGACTAGTAAAACTTATTTGTTTGCTTTTAGACAAATAATGTTTCATATACTATATTTACAGGCGATTTCAGTTTATTTATTATTCAAATCTTATTTCTTTTGGAAACAAAGTTTGATTTATACATATTACTCGTTTCATACTACTATTACTATAGTAGTAACTTAAGAGAAACAACGTTATTTAACGTTACGACAACAATATACGGTAAATTTTTTGCTGTTTAAATTATTACATTCTCAATGCATTTGAATCTACTCCTTATCACATAATTTTAACCTTTCTTATCTATTTTTACTGAAGTCTCTCTCGCTCTCGAATTTATATAGTTATTAGTAAAGAAAATTATACATTACAATTTGTACTTTATCCAATACATTTTACATCCTCTTATCAACAAAAATTTTAATATTTCTTATCAGATTTGTTGAACTCTCTTACAACTGTTGTTGTGGTATAGACAATTCATAGTTATTTAAATTTTCTCCTTTTTAAGGCATATATACTTGTAGTAGCAGTCAAGATTTGATCAAATTAGACGAAGCTAACCTCATTCATAGAGGTTGTTATTGTAATATTAAGTTTTTTGATTTAGGAGAACCTTGTCTGATCTAGTTTTTTGTTCTTGTAGAATAAAACAAACGAAATTATTTTATACATACTTTATTTAGCTCAACCCATGCTTTTATTAAATTTATTCATTAACTTTAACTCATACTTGTATGTTTTTTAGTTGTTACCACCTAACAGTTAACAAGAGAAACAGATCTGTATAATGAAAGATGTTTGGCATGTAGAATTAAGGATCTGTTTAAAACAAAAGATGGTTCAAAACACCCACGTTCTTCTTATTTTTTCCAGTAAATAAAGAAAAGGACTTCAAAGAGAAGCAAACGAAAGGCAAGGAAACAGATGACTTGAATAAATTATTTTAACAATATAAATTTATGTAGTAACATTTTGTACTATTTTAGAATTATTAATATATTTTCTTAGATCTCTGCTCATACTTGTGTTTTATTCTCCTCTCTCATCATCTCTTATAGAAACCAACAAGTTACAAACATAAACGTTTCAACTTATTTTATATTTAGTAATTATTGTAAAGTGGTATGATTTTATTCTTTTAATATAGTTCTTATATAATTTCGTAAAACATTTTGCAACATTTTGTACTATTTTAGAATTATTAATATATTTTCTTAAATCTCTGTTCTTACACTTGTGTTTTATTTAACTCGCTCTCTCTCATCTTCATCTTATAGCATAAATCCAACGAGTCCAAACTAGGCTAGGCTAGGCAAGGCTCATCTCAGTTTTTTACATACGTATTTTACTATAATTTACAATTCAACGAGTTCAAACTATTTACTCCAAACTCGTTGTTTAGACTAATTTAGACTCATTATACTAATTTAAGCTCATTTCATGCTTAGTTTTACCAGTCTTAGTAAATATAACCAATTTTACTATTCTTCTATGCATTCAAATCAACTCCTTATCAGCAATTTTTGACCTTTCTTATCAGTTCTGTGACCTATCAGACCACTTTGGGTATCACGTCAATTCTATTTTTAGAATATTACGCAGAATTTTACTTGTTTTCAATTCAAGGAAATTCACATGAGTCATACTTTTTGTTTACATTTAACCTTATCTTCAACTTTTTTTTAGCAACTTTACGGCGCCAAACAAACAAATAGGGAAACGTTTACCAATTTTTACCTCTAATATACATCCTAAATAAGGCCTTTTTGAACACATTTAACACATAAATATTACCTAAAGCTTCACTTTTACCCCATATTACTCTACACAACTTCTCCTCTAATGGAAGTTTAAAGGAGTTTTAATCAAGTTAAGATACCCTGCTAATATCGGCTCTATTGACATACACACTATAACGTTACTGTAACACATTTACCGTTACGAT
>CM032449.1:150794116-150817981 GCA_019049505.1 Pachyrhynchus sulphureomaculatus | reverse complement strand
ATATATATAATATAATTTTTTTTGAGATGCCAAGAAAAATGTCTGGTTTCATCGGCGTGGCAATACTCGATCATTGAAATTAATCCTACTGTCTTCTTTGGGATCCCGTTGCTGAAAAATGGTGTTCAAGCAGCTGATTGTAGAAATACAGTAATGCTCGTGGAAGTACTACCACTTTGACTTTTAAGTGCCATCAAATGCATACTCGGAAAATGTTGACGGATTTCATGATACCTCTATAATGTAGAAAAGTTTAATTCCTGTTCAGGCGGGAAGATTAACGATAAAAAATTAGAGCTTATTATTTTAGTAATTTTGGGAAACGGTTTCGTAATGCAAAAGATATGTCTTTATGTATAAAGTTAACAAAAAAAAATCAAATATAATTTTTTTTTGCGTGACTTGAATGTATTTATTTATTTAAGTATTTTTTGTAAAAAATATGCTAATTCTAGAAACATGGTTGGTGTATCTATAAATCAGTTATTGAGTTTCTTGAGACCTTTCAACCACAGAACCACCCATCTAGCATTGCAGACTTTAAACAATAATTTCAATAACAACCATTGTAACAGAAATCATATCTTTGCTTTGTGGTTAGTTTGTGATAAAGGGACGAATAGAAGTCTTGTCTTTTAAATTTAAATAATAAATGATATGTTAGTTAAACAGAAAAAAAAAAACATATACTCAAATTCTGAATACCAGTTAACAAAAGAAAATATAACAAGCAGTGTCACGTTTTATTAACTTATAAATAAAAAACCGGTCAAGTGCAAATTGAACTTGCGCAATTAGTGTTCCGTACGTTGATTGCTTTTAAAATAAAAAATTTTGTTACAGATGTATAAAATGATCAGTGACTTCACAAAAACACACCCCAAATAAGTTTTCAGCAATGTTTGTTTCCAATCTTTGCTGAAAATCTGATGACCTTGAAATTTTTGTTTTTTTTTTTTTAAAATACCAGAAAAATTATTAAAGGTAATGTACTCGTGATAATTTTCGTTCAATCTACACTCCGTGGAGAATATTCTGGGGTTTTTTTCAAAAATTTTTGATAAGTACTTTTCAAGATAAGGCGGGGGACAGCGTTTTTGCGCGATTTTTTAAAAATAATACAAAGAAAAGTGCGCGCAAGTATTACATCATATATACATTTTTACTCGTGTTTTCACAAGCTTTCATTTGACACCACACTCGATGACCTAGTAAAAAAATTTTTTCCACCTCCGATTTCACCCCCCAAAACTAATCCCTTAAGTCAAAATTTAACTCTCAAAACTACATGGCTCTGATGAGGCCATCAATTCCTATATTATTACCAAACTTCAACTTTCTATGTTTCGGAGAAAATCGGGTGTGACAGACAGACAGACACCGAAGTGACCTTATAAGTGTTCCGTACGGAACACTAAAAAAAACGATTTTAATCTATGTCTTTGTGTAGGAAAAAAAATCTTTGGAACTATTATTGTAAAATATATTTGCTATGTTACGAATATTCTTGTAGTGAGTACATTTTTTTATTATATTTTTAATTCTGTATTCCGTTGGTCAATGGTTTTTTATTCTTTTGGGAAAAGTTTTTTTTAAACATTTTCATTGCCTTTTACAAAACTAAATACAATACTAACATAAAAAAAAAAAAACTAAAAATATCACCAAATTGGCGATCTGGTCAAACCCATCAAAATCTTAGCTAAATTTTTACATGTTTTATACTTAAGGAATTTATGCAGTTTCTTCCCACAGAAACTTACCTGTGGTAAACGGCCTCTCTTATGTCGTAGAGAATGGGCTCGAGCTGTAAAGACGTCACTCAATATACCTTTTTTATTTATTTTCGGCACTACCTCTTTTTATACAGTAACTGTGTTTGCCCAGCATAGAAATAGGAAATGCTAGGTTCTATAAACGTTGTTTAAAATAAACATAATTGATTACTAATGTTTAGTGTCTTACTGAAAAAATCTCTTCGGATTCATAAAATATTACTGACTTTTAAAAAATTCTTTTTTCAGTATTGATGAAAGACTTAGGCGATTGGGATGAAGTTTTGGTAACAGGCTTGTAAAAGGGACTGGCAGAGAAATCGGAAAATCAGGAGAAAATCAGAAAGACCAAGAAACTGGTACCAAAAAATTGATTGATTGCTAAAAAAAGGCAGTGTAAGGACAAAAACGTTTTATCACCTATAAAGATATCTCTGGCTTTTCAAATAATTTTATCGACTCGGCAGCATGTGGCTAAAGGCATGTGGGCGAAATACGGTACTGCAAAATGACGTCGGCCACTGGTCTTTTTGACTAGTAATTTCAGAGTGAGCCGAAAAGAGATGAAATAATCATACAGGAACTTACCTATCGGAGAGTTTTCTAACCCAAAACTGCGATTTTTAGATGCAGCGTCTTAAACAGAACTAACACTTTACCGAAAACAGATTTCACGTTACCGCCAACCTACCGAAAGACCGATCGTGCTGGTTTCAAGGTTTACGAGGTTATAGCCTACAGTACTTTTGAAAGACCGAGCAGAAAATAGAAAACTAGATATTACAACCAAGCAAATGTACCGACTTTATAAGTGACCTACTAAAAAAAATATTACGCCATATTACGTAATATTATTCATATAAGAAAGCTAAAAAATATATCAAGGATAAAAAAACGAGTCCTTTCAGCTGCGAGGATATCTCTGAAAATCTAATTAAATTGGGGTCATCATGCTGTTACCCAACTTTTGTGATATTGTGGTAAAAACCCCGTAGCGGATTGTAAAAAAAAAACTTTGAAAAATAATAAGTCAATAAAAACACCATAAGAAAAATATAACGTTCAAAATTCCACTGAGATTAAGATTGAATGCACTGACATGTAAAATTACCATCAAATTCTTCGCAGAAAAACTAATTTTTCCCAACGTTTTCACCCCCATTTATATGTGTCATATATTGACGTCAATTTAGGCGTTTAACGGAATAAAGGTGTTCGATAAATGGGCTCCCCTTGTAGCCGATACCTCTCCAAAGTTGGATATAAAAAGAGATTAATACCTCAGAGTTGTATATGATAAGATTTTTTTAGTATTCTAAATTGAGGCTGGACAAACTAGAGCCATAACGTTTTTTGTTTATAATTAATTATTCTATCTCTTGTTAGCTGAATTGTAGACTCTAATTTACCTTATTTAAAGTATCGAAACATTGTGAAAGGTGCAAACTTTTATTTTCATTTATATATGTTGTTTAGTATTAATCTATGCTGTGTGATTACCACCTAATTAGCTTAATCCCTGAACAACTCTTAAATATACTATATACTATAAAATACTTCCTTTCGTATAACATAATAACTTGAAAATATAACGTTAAAAATTTCACGATGCATTGACATGGAAAATTACCTTCAAATTATTCGCAGAAATAAATTTTTCCAATAATTTTCACCCGTTTGTACGTGTCATATGTTGGCGTCAATTTAGACGCTCAACTGAATAGAAGTGTCCAATAAATGGGCTTCCCTCATGGCCAATGCCACTCTAAAGTTGAATGTAAAACCGAGCTTAATTCTGAGAGCTGAATATGACAAGCAATTTCTGCCAGTTTAAATAGCGACGCTCTAATATTACTGTGACATATAGTTTGGAGACTTTTGTTCGTAGTATTTCATAAAAATTTAATAATATAAATAGTCATTCACAACCGAATTTATACAGAAAACTGTTTTCTATAAAAACCTTGTAAGTTTTAACACCATTTTTTTTTTTATTTAGATAATATGTTGGAAATTTAGGTTAACTTGCCCAGGTTCTTATTCCCGATTCTACCTACCCTGGTGAGCAAAAAAATCGACTCAAACGATTTCGCTTCCTTTAACACCGGTCTTTGAGTTTAATTTTCAAACGGTGGTATTATTTTTGGTATCATTAGAAGGCTGATTTTCTACCCTTTCCAATAATACCAAAAATATTTGGATTTCCAGCGAAGTTTTCCTGATTAAAACCGTTTTACACAATAGAACCGTTTTTGCTCGCTCAGGAACATGCTCGTTGCGCGTTATTCATCCCTATAAAAACACATGCAACTGCATTTTCCTATTATTCCTTTATCGGAACTTCAACCGTCAACATATCGGCTATACCTGCTCACTAATTACGTCATCGGAAAATGGATACCACTCTCGAAGAAACGGCACAAGCCATTGCCCTATAGCCAACGTGTAGTCGCTGCGCAACTACACCTGAGCCAGTCACCTGTTCCCAGAGTCTACAGATGTTACCAAGAGACTGGCGCCTTTACACGGAGACCAAGATCAGGAAGAAGAGGGTGTACCTCGGAGCGAGACGATCGCTTCATTGTCAACACAACTCTTAGAAATCGTTATTTGACCGGTGTTGAGGTCCAGCAGGAGCTCCGACAAGTTCGTCGTCGGGCTGTCAGTCATTGGACAGTCAGAAGACTTAAAGAATCTAACCTAACTCCGAAGAGACCAGTTAACAGATCCAAATTGACAACAGCCCATCGACAAGCGCCATTCCGATTTGCCCGAGAACATGTTGACTGAACCTTAGAGCAATGGCGCTCCGTTTTATTCTCCGATGAGTCCCGAATGGCAATGGCAAGATGAAAGAAGACGAGTCTCTAGGAGGCGATGGCTTCGTGTTAATGCACGACAATGCGAGGCCACATGCTTCTGCATCGGTGCGGCAATACCTGTCGGAAATAGGAGTAACTACATTAGACTGGCCTGCGCAGAATCCTGACCTCAATCCGATCGAGCTCTTGTGGGATGAGCTCACAAGAAGGGTCAAGCCAGAAATCCAGCTCCTGAATTGCTGAGGGACTTAAAGGTTGCAATAGCGGAAGAGTGGGGAAGAATTCCACAGACAGTGATGAAAAAGCTCACCCGGTCCATGAAAAACCGGCTGGAAGTAGTAATAAGGGCTAAGGGGGTAATACAAAATATTAATTTTGGTTTTTATCAATGAATTTAATTGTTAAACCTAAAATTTGTTTAATTTTTCCTTTCTCTTACCCCTGTTTTCAATCCTTGTGTTCCCTTTCAATCATTTTAATCAGTAAAAAGCATTGGAATTTGGTATCATTAGAAAGAGAATAGAACAGACTTTCAAATGATACTCAAATCCGTAAAAATATATGAACACTAAATTCTAGGTTGTGTGTTAAATGAAGCCAAATAGTTTGAGTCGATTTTTTTTGCTCAGCAGTGTATATATAGTTTTTAAAGCGGTAATTGTATCGGTGACGTTAAAAATACCAGTAAATCGTCGTTAAAATCAGAGTCAAAATTACTGGTAAAATTACTCTAAGCTTAAAGTTTGAAAAACACCAATAAAAATTAAATTTTATGAGTGTATTTTCAGCTTTCCTTATTTCTCAATTGCATTTTATATTTTTGAAATATCATTGCTAGAATTTATAATTTTTTTAGCTGCTGAGACTCAAGCGCAGACAAGAATCGCGCTGAAAAAAATAATCCAAACATTTATTAAACCATGATTGGTGTCGATCTATGAGCTATTTTAGATAAACTACAAAGGAAATCTATTTAAAGACGACTAGAAAAATTCGAGGACCCGAGTCATTAATCATCATCATCACCCCTTTAATACTAAATATCTTCAATATAGCAAACTTTGATATAACCAAAACTTACGTTTTCTGTCATCCTACCTCGTAATTTTCTATTTAATATAACGAATGGCATACGAAATTCGTCCCACCTTGATTGAACAAACAGATATTCTCTATTATTATATTTATTGTGCCAAACGGGTGAAGGAGACCTTTGTGTGGTTACGCCTGCTGGGCTGGTTTATTAGATAAAAATTATGCTCCGTATTAGTAGAAGATTTTATACATTTTAGTTTAAACAGCTTTATATATGAAATAAAACACAGTTACGTCAGTTATTTATATTTTTTCAACAGCTTTGGACAAGACAAGAAATTTATTTTATCAAAGCAGATTTAGAAAAATCTCTAATCTTTGTTTGTTTACTTTTCACATCAAATCAGTGGTCAGTGTTTCTCATTTTGAAATAACTGAGCAAACATCTTCCTCAAGACCTGCAACCTGCCAAATATATTTCCGAATGTGTCAAATAATTACAACCTCAAATTATTCCTTATATTCTTCCCCGTCGATACCGCCTCCACCGCCCTCTTGTAGTACGTGGTTCCGAGGGCATGGTGAGAATGATTTCTTCAATCAGGATTTTACAAACCGGGATCTCATCATCGAAGGCGATGTAGTGCTTCGAAGACCCGCTGGAAGAAGTAAAACTAAACTAAATTCGAGACTATATAAAAATGAATTTTAGTAGGGGCACTGACTGATCTATGCATAATCATCAACAGAAGGACAGATGGTCATCGACACTTCTTTTAATGACGATATTGTACTCAAGAAGCTCACCTTTCCTTCATCACATAATCATATTTTATAATGCTGAACTCATTTCAGTCAGCAGATCCCACATTAGAACCTGCACCATCTCTCCATAACTTATCTTCTACCAGTTCACCACCGTTAACCAACAAATGATGGTTCTATATACCGTCTCAAAACTTGCTAAGTAGAAAATATCACTTTGAATTTGGTACGTAAATAATTATTAATTGGCACGAAACACTCAGCAATTATATCCTCTATCTATGTTTCCGAAAGCAGAAGCCTGTACAAATACTGCATCAGCTGTTTTATACAAGTTACTTTATTAGATCTCTAGTTATAGTGGTAAGTGTAACCAATGAGAGCGGTTAATGTGCCAGTGGTTTCAGCAATTTCACAGTAATCGTAACACGCTGATTGGTTATTAATTCATTTAAATATTTTTAGCCACTATTCTCCATTAAATTCTAACATCTAATAAATTAGCAAATAAAAATAAAATTTAAATATCAATGATGATATCCTCTTTAAGTTATTCGCAGCTATGAATTTTTCCGATAAATTATGCTCGTTCATACGCGTCACATGTTGGCGTCAAATCAGACGTTTAACTGAATTGTGGTGTCCGATAAATGGGCTTTCCTGATGGTCAGTGACACTTCAAAGTTAAATGCGAAACCAAGATTAATTCCGAGAGTTGGATATGACAAGTAATTTCTGGTAGTCGAAATAACGCCGTTGTAATGCTACAAAAGGGACACAGGATATTTAAAGACAATAGGCTAGCAAAAAGTAAGCTTTTGTTAGAGATATATTAATAATATTATACCGGAGGGCCACCAAGTCATTACCAACGGCGCCCTAATTGACGAGTTTTAGGTAGTGAAATAATATTTGTTATAAAAAAACAATTAATAGTTACTTCTGGTTTCTATAAAACAGACCTTTTTGTTTTAGTTGCATGTTATTAAATTTTGAAAACATCTGAAAGTTTTAGATATTTTCCTTATAGCATTTTATATGCTCGATGTCAATAACTCTTGAGGTAATGGCCTCTTAATATCAGTCGATTTTTATACTTCTATTAGATTTTCCACCTGCATTACGATTTCATAATTTTTAGCAAATTAACACTGTCCAACAGTTATGACCATTACACTTAATACTTTATTTTTAAAAATCAATATTAACTTCCAAAATTGAGCAAAGCCTATGTTTCACTAATTATTTACTGTTCTTTCATCTAGCGAATTTTCTCGGGATGCGTTTCGTCGTATGACGGCTCATCAGCTCTGCTAGGATCGGCAATGAAGAGAACAGAACACAAAGTAATTATTGCCGGATTGCGCTAGTTCGGTATCAGTAATATAAAACAATTAGTATTTCTAGCTCATATGAGTACAATATTGAAAGAGTATCTGCTCTCCATTTAAGCCATAGGTAGAGGAATTCTTCTCAAGAACATAGTCGCAACTTAAAAATAACTATCGCTTTTCAGTGAATTCCTTAAGGGTCGGTCAACACCAGTAACCACCGGACCTTTCGGGCGTGCGCTACCTAGCGGTCACTTCTGGCCAACTGCGACTTCGTCTTTACAAACAATTCCTCTGTCAGTCTGTGTTTTGAAAGGTTCCCGGCAGGGGGCAGGTATGTTTTCGATATTGAGCTCACATCAGTCAGGTACTAGTTATCGTAAGTTACTGATACTTGATTTTACACCTGGCATGTGTTTTACCTGCTGTAGTTGACTGAACCTAAGATTAACAGCTAAACTATTTACGCTAAAGAGTTGATTGATTGGTCCGTTACTGTGACAGTACAATACAACAATAAAATTACTTAATTACTTTGTTAACTGTCACTAAATATATTTGTAAAGATTTCACAATTGCATTATCGCGATTTCGTAGTACAACTACATTGTCGAACGCTTAACTAAGACTAAACCAGATTTTTGGTATTTATATTTATATGATGAACAGATCTGGGCCTATTATGTACTAAAACAGTTTGTACAGGACGGAATTTGCTACGTCTAATTGACTCAGTAAATTTATATTATGGTCCTTTGTATGTCTGTAAATTTCTATGGATTCTAAGAAATTGAGTTTTGACCCTTGGAGTATTTGTGAACAATTGATATTGAGAAATGGATGGCCGGTTTCTAAGAAATGTTTAACAAAGTGTGATTTTCATTTTTTAGCCTATAACAGGCATTGTGTTCGGCGAATCTTGTTTTGAAAATTCCGTCCCGTTTGGCCTACGTAACAGCTATTGCACTCTTGACAATTAAGTCAGGAGTTTATAAACTTGATTGTCAAAAGTGCAATAGCTGTTACGTAGGCCAAACGGACGGAATTTCAAAACAAGATTCGTATAACACAATGCCTCTTATAGGCTAAAATATGAAAAATCACACTTCGCTAAACATTTCTTAGAAACCAACCATCCATTTCCCAATATCAATTGTTTACAAATACTCCATAAGGCACCTAAAGGGTAACTCAATTTCTTAGAATCCATAGAAATTTACAGACATCCAAAGGGCCATAATATAAATTTACTGAATAGTCAATTAGACTTAGCAAATTCCGTCCTGTACCAACTATTTTAGTACATAATGGACTCACATCTGTTCATCATATAAACATAAATACCAAAAATCTAGTTTAGTCTTAGTTAAGCGTTTGACAGTGTAGTTATACTACGAAATCGCGATAACTCAATTGTAAAATATTTACAAATTAGTGGCAGTTAACAAAGTAATTAAGTAATTTTATTATTTTATGCTAAGGTGATTATTACTCAAGCGGAAGCGACCGATCAAGCGCAAACTTCCTGTCAAGTAACCAGTACAACTAGTATGACGGATAGTAACTCGCTTGCGGTGCAGAAGGTCTTGGGTTCTAATCCCAGCAGGTCGTTATTTATTAATTTATTTAGTTATTATTGGCCTGGCCACGGACATAGATAGACTTGTTTGCAGAAAGAAATGAAGTAACGTCCATGGCAGCACTACCACATTGTCTTAAAAGGGTTCTGTGAAATACAAAAATGTATGTTTTGGCACTTGAACAACGTTAACCGGTATTACGACATCCACGTGAATATCCTATAAGCTATAAAAAAGGGTAAAATTCCTACTCAGGCGGGGAGGTGGACAATAAAAAAAAAGATTGTAAGATATAGATCCGCCGTCTTTATTTAGATAATTTTTACACTTTATTATTTCAAAACTTCCGTATAACTTAATAATATACTGTCAGATTAATTTTATTTAACCTTAAACTACCAAAGGCACTTTCAACATTATTTACTTTCTGATTTACTGGATCTTGTCTTGTTTAATAATTCATATATATATATATATATATATATATATATTATATATATATATATAATATATATATCTATATATATATATATATCTATATATATATATATATATATATATATATATATATATATATATATATATATATATATATATATATATACATACATTTACATATACATATATATATATATATATATATATATATATATATATATATATATATATATATAATTAAAGTCTAGCCTAATGAAGTGCATAGTTTAAGCTAATAGAGAAAACATATATAATCATATATTAATACACATGTGATATCCAAAGGGGTTTGTACTGCTAAACAGCTGATCGCCGTTCACTTTTCTTGCGGTGTGGCCAAGGACGCAGAATAAAGTAACTTTTACATATTATTCGGAACGTCGGTCAGGTTTGCAATTCCGTTCCATGTTTTCTCCCTGTCCTTGCGTGAAATTTTAAATAGACTGACCGGAACTGTTTGTATGAATGACATACGTAGGCTGTATATAAAATGTTTTAGACTAATTCAATCCTTCTCATTTTTGATCTTATTTTATTCAATTGACAAGTGCCTAAAAAATGAACATAGCTTTAATGATGAGGCAAACATGGCAAACCACGCATCGAGCGCAAAAATAAAGTGAGTGGTACAGTGATGATAACTGTTATGTAGCGTCGATTTTTTATTTTTTAAGATAATGTTGAAAGATTTGGCCAAAAACAGAATTTACATATTCTTGTTACAATTTGAATGTGGGATCTAACCGAGTAATCAAAGTAATTTTAACAGCAATTTTCAAGTTTTACAAGTTAAAATTGCTCTTGTTCAAAATTGTGAACAACTACTGTATTAGAACAGCGTAATTGAGAAAGTTGGCAATGTTACTAACTATAATTAATTTTTTTTTGTCTGACTACTTCTGAAGAAACCAGCCTCTGAGTAAACTTATAATTTAGAAATTAACTGCCCTTATCATCATTTTAAAGCAGAACAGCCCTTTTTAATTATATTGTAGTCGATTTTATAGGTCGAAATTTAAAATCTTGATATTATATCAATATTCAAGTATATTGAGAAAAATGATAGCTAAAACATTTCTTTTATATGAAATCCGAACAACAATAAAAACAAATACATTCTACAAATTTCTCTATATATATCAATCGGTTTTATAACGTCTTCCGTCTTCCGATGCCTAATTTCCACTCCTCCCGGTTTTTCCATCCCTCTTCCTCCAGATCTCTCTCTAGTACTTCCTTGTTGATTCCTGCTCTCCAGCTTTGGCGTGGTCTTCCTCGCTTTCTTTTTCCATGAGGGTTCCAATTTAAAATCTTTTTAGGCAGTTGGTCTTGTGACATTCTCTGTACATGTCCGTACCATACCAACTGTTGGGTTCTGATTTCGTCCACTATATCGTGCTTTATTTCTAAAGCTCGCCTTATCGTGTCATTTGGTATGCGGTCTTTTCTGGATTTTCTGGCTGCTCGTCTCCAGAAATCCATTTCTGTAGCTTTTAGTATTTTTTCTGTTCTTTCCTTCCACACCTGGGAGCTGTAAGTTATTATACTTTTCACTATTGAGTTGTAAATTCTCTTCTTATTTTTAATGGTTATGTTTTTGTCCCATAGTATACTATTAAGCATTGCAATCGCTTTTCTTCCTTGGATATTCCTCTCGAATATTGCTTCTTCCAGTGTTCCGTCCCTAGATATTCTCGTTCCCAAATACTTATAACTGACACAGTGTTTGATGGTGTGTCCTGTGGCCAGTTTCAAGTCCTGCTGTTGTCCTCCGACGCACATGTACTCGGTCTTTTTAATATTGACTTCTAGGCCCCATTTTTCATATTCATCTATAAGTTTTCGTGTCATGTATTCCATATCATCGATGTCCTGAGCGACTACTACCTGGTCATCTGCGAATGATAGCGTGTACAATGTAGTATCGTCATCCAGTGGTAATCTCATACTGCTGCATTTCCTTTTCCAGTTCTTCAGTCCACTCTCCAAATAGATTTTAAATAGCGTTGGGGATATACAGCAGCCCTGTTTGAGACCCTTTGTGACCGGGAACCCTGTTGTTATACCATATTTGGTTTTCACACTACTTCTTGCATCTTGGTATAAGGATTTTACGGCTTTTAATTATTTCGGTGCTTACATTACTCTGTTGTAGTGTTTCCCACAATCTCATTAGGGGCACGCTGTCGTAGGCCTTTTTAAATCAACAAACAAGACATGGACTTCCTTATCAAATGCAGTTTTCTTTTCTAGGATTTGTGTCAGTGAGAAGAGAGATGGTCTATTGTGGATCTTCCTGCTCTAAAGCCTGCCTGTTCTTCAGCTTCTACGTCCGCGTATTCCGTTTCTATTCTATTTTTAAGTATTTTTCCGTATATTCTGCTAATAGATCCTGTAACCGTTATTCCCCTATAGTTATCGCAATTATACAAATTTCTCTAACACTCTTTATGACGCTGAGGTAAAACACGCAGGTTTTAAACACACACTTGGAAGTTACTGAGAAGTTGTGTATTATTTTTGAATAGTGACAAAGGCAAGGTAAATTCGGCTACATAATTAATAAATTGCCTTAACATATTCCTAAAAATAAATTAAATGTTAAATGAACAAAAAATCATTCTCATTATTTACAGATTTAACTTAAAAACTAATTTTTGTTTGTTTGTTTTAGCTGGCGTTTTTCTTAATTTATTACGATTGTAAAAAAAGCAGTAGTAATTTACCAAGTCCCCGTCTTGCTGATCATCATGATTATCATTAGATTATTCCATCCATAGTTGGATGTAAGCCTACCCAAGTTGTCTCCAGTGAGCTCTGTTCTTTGCTTTTTGTATCTAATCGTGTCCTGCTAATCTTTTTATGTCGTCCATCCATCTTGTCTGTGGTCTACCTCTGCATCTTTTAGGTTCTCTAGGCCTACATTCAACTATACGGCGTGTCCATCTGTTATCATCCATCTTTGCGATATGCCCCGCTCATTCCATCTTAATACACATATTCATTGTATTACATCGTATCAGTTTTGATCTTCTTCGTACCTCGATGTTAAGAATATGGTCTTTTTGGGTTACCTGGAGTTTATTTATTATACTTTCATTTTTTATTCAAAGCTCACGTTTCAGTGCTATATGTCAATGTAGATTGTAACCTTCCGAATGCAAACCAAGCTAACGAGACTCTTCTATCCAAGTCCTATTCTTTCACCTTCTATTAATAGTTCCTCGCTGTTATCTTCACTTTGGTTGTTCAAATATTTGGTTTTAGGATTAGTTTATTTTTACACCTATTTCTCGAGACTTATTATTTCATTCCATCAGCATTTCTTTTAATTCTTCTTTTGTGTTGGCGACATCAGCTGCGAACCTTAAGTGGTTTTATCGTTCACCGTCCATTAATATTCCTTTATGTTCCCACTTTAACATGTCTTTTGGAGTCAATGTAAACAGCTTTGGAAATATTGAGTCGCCTTGTCTAATTCCTCTTTTAATTTTGATTTGATTTGTTTTTTCTTCAAATATTATTTGTGATGTATTTTTGTATATGTGTTCAAGAAGAGTTGTGTATCTTTCATCGACTCTATTGTTACTTAAGGCTGCTCAGATATCTACCGTAGCTTCTTCGTAGTGAACCATTGCTATCCACACGGTGACATTATATTAATTTGCTTTTTCCCCTAGTAATCTAATTGTTTGAATATGGTCTAAAGTGCTGTATCCTTATCGAATTCCCGCTTGTTCACGTCGTTGATAACTGTCTAATTTTTTTCGTTAATCTATATGTTACGAGCCGTGCCCGCTGCTCCGCTCGCGTGGTGTTGATCCATTATTTCGCCACTGCTTATTTCTTATGTTACCTAACGTAATAAAATATATCCTATAACCTGACCAGAGAACCTATGTATGAATTAAAAAAAAAACACGTAATTTGGATAAGTAGTTCTCGAATGATAAGCGCAGTAACGGACAGAGAGACGGAGAGACGTTGCGCTTTATATGTATTATATAGATTATTATTATTATATAACCTGGCCAAAGAACATATGTATGAATTTAAAAAAAAAACACGTAAATCGGATAAGTGGTTCTCGCGTGATAAACGCACTAACGTACAGACAGACAGACAGAGAGATGTTGCATTTTATATGTATTATATTCTTTGCTACATGATATTGTTCCACATTTTAACGATTTAGGCAGCGTATTGCTAGAGAGCGCACTAGCGGCAAACTTTTTCCGACTTGATTCACTATTATCGTCACTACTATTCGTTATGTTACCTAACATAATAAAATATATCATATAACCTGGCCAGAGAACATATGTATGAATTTGAAAAAAAAATCACGTAAATCGGATAAGTGGTTCTTGAGTGATATGCGCACTAACGTACAGACAGACAGACAGAGAGACGTTGCATTTTATATATATTATAGATATTCTTTGCTACTTGATATTGTTCCATATTTAATGGTTTAGGCAGTGTATTTATTTATTTATTTATCAATACATGCCTTACAGGTTACAAGACCCAACTGCAAGGCCGAAGATACAGATAAGAGCCATTATACATAGAAATGTAATACAAATAAGAAAGATGCCACAGCCCCTCAGTGTTGCAATATTTTACTTATCGTTAACATAGATGTGTTGAAAAAGTCGATGCTTATTTCTTGATTATACATACTACACAAAGTTGAAAAAAGTGGGGAAATTTTAATATATTTGTTATTGGAATAGGTAGATAAAAAAGTGTTATATTGTCTGCTAGTTATACGCGGCACACTAAAATTTATTCTTGACAGAATAGCAGGAAAATCTTTATTCATTATTTATAATTTGAGTCGTCACTACCAAGTAACCACGACGAACCGTTAATAACGAACAGCCGTTATCTGCAAGTAGTACCTCATGCGAAAAACCCCTGTTATGGATCGATACCATCTCGTTTAAAGCTAATATATTTTAAAAATTTGCGCTGGACCCTCTCCAGATTATCAGTATGGGTATCATAGCCTGGAGACCAGTCCTTAGCAGCTTATTCCAATTTAGAACGTACATAACAAATATATAAAGTTTTAATTACGTCAGGATTATGAAAGTCACCGGGGCAGCGTGCAATAAAGCCATATGTTTTAAAAGCTTCAGAGATTATGGTGTTTATATGATCTGTAAAAGAAAGTCTTGGATCAAATGTTACGCCCAAGTCCCTGAAGACATTCACAGGGGAGATATTACTGTTATCCAGCAAATAATAATGAATAATCGGTGAGATTTTATTTGAGAAAGACATGATGTTACATTTCCTAATGTTAAGCTGTAAATTGTTTTTTACGCACCATTGGCCAATTATCTGTAAGTCCTTCTGAAGATTTTTGCAATCCCGAATACCTCTTACTCTGCTGTATAATTTTACATCATCGGCATAGAGTAAATAACCAACCCTTCCCAATATCATTTATAAAAAGATTAAAAAACAGGGGTCCCAGTACAGATCCTTGGGGAACCCCAGAAATAGCATCATAAGATCTTGATTTAGAGCCATAAATTTCCACATATTGCTTACGATTAGTAAGGTAAGAATGAATCAAAGAGATCAATGAGTCTGAAAAACTAAAATATAACAGTTTATTAAGTAGGAGAGAAAAAACCAGCCGATCAAAGGCTTTGTTGGAATCTAAATAAATTATATCCATTTGGCAACCCTCGTCAATTGCCTCTGCTATTTCTTGAGTTATAGTAATTAAATTTGTAGATGTAGACCTACCCTTGTAGAAACCATGCTGATGAGGGGTTATCAAGTTTTTGGTAGCATAAAATATATGATCGTGTAATAAAAATTCAAAGATTTTATTAAAATTACATATTATTGACACTGGCCTGTAATTACTGATATCTGATCTATCTCCTTTTTTTAAAACAGGACTGACAGGTATTGCAAGAGAATGCGCTAGCGGAAAACTTTTCTCAGACTTGATTCACTATTATCGTCACTGCTAATTCCTTATGCTACCTAACGTAATAGAATAAAGCCTATAACCTGGCCAGAGAACATATATATGTTTTAAAAAAAAAATACGTGAATTCTCCAGTGATAAGTGCACTAACGGACAGACAGACAGACAGAGAGACGTTGCATTTTATGATGATTCTAGTGAGGATTTTGTATCATACCGATAACAGGCTGATGGGTCTGTAATTCTCTGATTTAAGTTTGTCCCCTTTTTTAAAATAATCACAATCAAGGCGTTTAGCCAAGATGTTGGTATTTTACTTTCTATAAGGCACCTGTTAAATAGAGCTTGTAGAGATAGTATTATCGATACTTTATCGCATTATTTCTAGAGTTATTTCAGCGTTCTCCAGGTTCTTTGTTGTTGTACTTGTGTTGTACGGCGGTCGTTTTTATCCGTTGTTACATCGGGAATTTCTGCAAATTCCACATTTCTTACTAGCACTCTATTTCCTTTTTCTTTCCCGGGCGGTGGTAATATTTTCGTATCATTTAGTGTTACCAAGTGCTCGTCTTGCTGATATCCAGTTCCAAAATAGGTACAAAATTTAACTTTCTCATACTAAAGAATAACTTCACCTAAGCATTAAATCTCGATATTTTAAATAAAAGATACTTTATGATGCTTCGCAGACAAAGAGATTCAGAGATATTTAGAACTGATTTCTGACATTAACTTCTATATACTGTGCCTGTTACTATTGGAAATATTTAAAAAATTACGTAGTTTAAAGTTAGTTGATAACATGATATATACAGCTCCTCTAACCGCCCTTTTAATCTATTATATGTTTGACCACAAATATTTATGCTTAAAATTGTCCCTCATTTCAACTACCAAATATGTAAATTTCTCCAAGTATATTGAAAGCTTTCAATATTTAATGATATCCACTCTTTACTCCTTCTCTTTTTAAGCAATATCGCTCAGAGGCTACAAGCGTTTTTTACTACTCTTTAAGTGCTATATGCCAAGCAAATTCGAAACTCGGTATCTCATTTTTTGCCACAATTATCCTGCAAACAGACTGACAGATTGATCAAAATTGTAATCCATGTTTTTCATGATCTAACACGTAAAGAAATGCAAAAATCTCGAATAGAATTTTTTCACGAATACATTACTTCTTTTTAGCAAGGAAAATAAAACCCAATTGTGAATTGTAAAGTAAATCCCAAGATATAAGATCCTGCCTTTTTGCTTTTTCAGTGGGTCAATAAACGACCCTATTAAAGTTTTCTGCATAGTTGCCAGGTAGGACGATAAATATATTTTTATTTTACCTGCTTTGTATACCGTCCCTCACTTGCACGTGCACTCATATTGGATCTGTTTTTACCTATATATTTACTACCTGGCAACCCAGTTTGGAGCCCTTTAAGTATTTGATAATACAGGCCTAATGACCACAGGTCCCCATTAAGATTCGAAAGATACTTTTTATTATTTTTATTTTTAGTTTTACTTACAATGTAACGGTTCTATTTTAATTATGTGGAGTCCGTGGGAAAATTGCAATAGTGGCTATCGCAAGAGAAAACATTTATCACTTCACGCTAAACAAAGAGTGAAAAATGTTTACGACAGTTTGGTAAAAAGAAATTTGAATAAACAAAGTGCGTTGCAAGAAACCAGTGAACTAACAAAAACCCCAATTTCTCAGATTAAGGGTATTGTACGAAAACTGTCACTCAGGAACAGGAAAAAACGGAAAGATTTTCAAATGCATCATGTAGACGATTGTGAAAAAGACGTCATCAAGAGAAAAATATATTCTATGTATGAGGAGCAGTTGGTGCCGCCATTAGACAAAATAAAATTAAGACTGGTACAGGACGGGACCAATATACATTGTGGCCGATCAACTCTTCACAGGATCCTCTTAAGAATAGGACTCACCTTCCGAAAAAATCAACAAAAGGCAAGTAGTGATGAAGTCACAAAGATTACGAATCTTGCGAGATACTTATTTACAAGAAATTAAAAAATATCGATCAGAGAATTGGCCAATAATTTACCTTGACGAAACATGGTTCGATACCTATGACACGGTGCAAAAAGGGTGAGTTGAATGCAGTACAAAATGACAGACTAACGCACCTTCAAATAAAGGTAAACCAATAACCATTTTGCATGCGGGATCTGAACAGGGCTGGATTTCAAATTGTCTACTATTATCTGCAAAAAACATAAAAGATTCTAGTTTGGACTATCACGAAGACACGACCGCAGAACTTTTTGAAAATTGGTTCCAAAATTCCCTTTTGCCAAATGTTCCCGAACAGAGTGTTATAGTTATGAACAATGCAAGTTATCATAGTTGCCTACTAAATAAGGTTCCTAATGCAGCCAACACCAAATCGGAAATACAGGAATATATGTTAGAAAATGACATTTGTTTTGACTTAAGTTATAAAAAAAGTCTTTTAGAAGTTTTGAAAGACTATAAATTGAAAAAGAAATATGTTTGTGATAGTATGGCTGAGAAAATGGGACACACTGTTTTGCGGCTTCCTCCGTATTATTGTTGTTTAATCTAATTGAACATATTTGGCATTAAGGGCACAAAATGTTTCTCCTACTTTAAGCGTGTCAGTGGTTGAATTAGTAAAAAAAATTATAAATGCATATACCTTGTGAAAGCGGGAAGAATTCCATTCAGCACGTTGTTAAACTTGAAGATTCGCGTATTTATATAAATAATATGAAACCACTGATAATTACCTCAGCTGATGACAGTGATAGTGAAACCGAATTAGGCTTAAGTTAAAATATATTTTTATTTATACAGTATGTCCTCTCTTGTAAACCTCATCCATTCAAACTGTATATTTGTACTTCTTATCCATTTGTTTTTTTATATGCATCTATAAATAAACATCTCCAAAAACACTTATAATTTTATTTATTTGCATTAATGAATAAAATTCTTAAGTCCATCTCTGCAACCTATCATAAACAAAAAGGTCAGAATTTTTATATTGCCCACTTAAAACTGCAAAAATTAGGATCTTATGTTTTGGGACAGGTTATAACATAATTTTAAATGCTAAGGCACGAATCCCACTTTATTTTATCTCGTGTAAGCAAATATATTATTTCTATTAAAGTTAATGACGAAATTTGGTTACTGAAAGTTCCATTAAATATCTTACCTATGTGGAGTCGAGATATTTGACGTCCCACAGAATATGAATATATTTGCAATAGAAATGTTTGCTACCCGACAATTTCTAAAATTTAATACTAAATTGAAATATTTTCCGAAATATTGGATTTCTTTTATATTACTTTTCCACGAAACTTATCAATTCGTATTTCCAATGTTCAAATATATGGGAAATATATTCTTCGCCTATTTTTCTATATACTGAACTGAATATATCGGCTATTTTGCTTTCGAATATTTGTACCTTTGGCCCTACGCGAACTGAAATATATAGTGTTGTGATTTGTCAAGCTGATAATTTGCTAGAAAAAAATATAAAGCTTCAGAGGGTTATTTTTTTTTGTCCGCCTGAGAAATTATTATTTTCGTAATAATTTCTTATCTAGAAAATATTTGTTCGAACCAATAATTTTTCGGTCGATTTGGCTAGTCTGTACTAGGCTATGAGATATACAGTCTGTCAAGGAAGAACGTGTCCGCTATAATTCATTTTTGGTAGATGCGATTCTGGCGATTCAACAGAAAATCGGTAGAGGGAACCTTTGTCTACAACGCATTTTAGTAAAAGTATCAGTAGATTCTGAACTTTCGTCGAAATCACGTAAAATCCAAAATGAGTCACTTATTTGCGCGTTAGTTCGAGACAGTCTTTCTTTGTTCCCATCCAAAGGGGCCTAAAGTGAAAAGTGACACACTCCGTGGCCGCTAAATATATTAAAAAGTCGGTATCGTTTGTGAAGTAAAATCGTTTTAACGAGACAAAAAATGTCGACGACTTGCCAAAATGTGGCAAATTCACTCCGAAAGTCAAAAAACTAATCGTGTCTTTGTTTAAGAAAATCGGGTTAAAATGAGTCCCATTCGACAACATTTTCGTGCTCATCAAATTCACGTTGAAAAAACCTTTGCTTGGCGAAAATCACGTCGCGAAGTGGCTCGCTTGGGACCACGATAACATACTAGAGTGGCCCTCATAACGGCCGAACACCAACCCTATTGAACACGTTTGCTCCTTCGTAAAGAAAAAGCTCAGCTCTAAGGACTTTGACTCAGTTGGTCCGCTAGATTCCAAAAATTTACAGAGAATGCAGAAAATCTTGTCGACAGCATGCCTCGAACGTACCAGGCGATTATTGATGCAGGAAGCGATTGAACAACTTACTAAGGTAATTGGGCCGTTGTTAGCACACCAAAGATTGATGGCAAAAATTGTTCTCGAAACACATTTTTTCAAGAATACTTGACAGGCTATATTTGTTAATATTTCACATGAATCCTCTATCTTTTAACGAATAAATATATATTTATTTGTTATTTGACTTAGATGCAAAAGACCGTTACTCCGCGGGAATTAAGAATCCTTAGAAGGCGTAAGAAACTTAAATGCCCCCTATTTTAGTATCATCTTCTAATAAAATTTGCATACCATTGAAATACGGGGTACTCCCGTGTGTCATCGCCGCCTATGTTGTTACGTCCCATCTAGAAACGCTTTTGCTTCCCATTATTTAGTTGCCTAAAACTTACATGGTCTCAGAAGAAGTAATTTCTGTTTTGTACTGAAAATCTTGTACTAGGAATCATAAGCTACTGCATCTTTTTCACTTGCTTACTTGTCTTGTAACATACCTCTTTCCAAATTTGACATCACAATTATACTACAAATACAATACTGTTAAAAATGTATTTACAATTCCACAACTTTTTTCCCCTAAAATTAATTGATTTCTGAATGAATATTACGGAGTAAAAAAAGCTACATTACTACTTAAGTAATTTTAAGTAATACCGGAAGGACGATCCTATCTAACTTTGCTCTACACACACACACGCACACATATTACAATTTGGATCACAATTGGGTTTAAATTTCTAAAATTAGGCTTAAAAGGATACTAACTCTTCAATTTTCGTTTTTCATACATTAATATTTTGCGACAAGATCCTTAATTTAAAGCGAAAATAGTAATAATATGTAGGAACTTAAAATTGTGCTTTAACGAGTTGCTAAGGTTACAAACCTGAACACGTACTAATTGTATGTGTCGGATTTTAGTAAAATAATAATGTCCCGTCCTCGATCATTTTTGTCGGTTGTTAATACGATTAGTCATAAATTCATTAAATCTAGTATATGAGCACTCAAACAATCAAATAATACTATTCGTTGAAAAGGTCGATTTATGTTATATTGTTAGCTGTTTGTTTTCGATCCGACGACCCATCTGACTGCGCCAGGGAGGTTTCCGATGTTATCTTAGCTGGTATGGAAACTTACATTCCATTTTCAAAGAAATGTCTTTCTAACGGCAAGCCTTGGTTTGACCGAAAATGCAAAGAAGCTGTTGCTTCTAAATATCTTATCTGCCGACAATGGCGTGAAAATCCTAACACCATAAATCGTAACACCTTTATTCGTGCCCGGAACAGATGCAAAGAAATTATCGACGAAACCAAGGAGGCACGCAATCAGCGAATCAGAAACAAACTTCTCGCTTATCCCAACAATTCCAGGTCCTTTTGGTCAGGCGCTAAAGCAGTTGGTCAAAATTTCACCAAATCCACCATACCCACCACACAGCTAGTTAGTTCTATTGCAACGACACCTGTTGAGAAAGCAAACTGGTTGGCCGAACTGTTTGCTTCACATTCTACTGCCGATTTCCAAGGAAAAAACACCACCTACTATTCCCATAGTGCAGTCAAGGATGCCCGATGTTGTCTTCAGACCGCGTATCATAAAACGTATTTTAATGAAGCTAGACACCAAAAAAGCTTCTGGCGCTGATGGAATACCTGCCATCGTTCTTAAAAACTGTGCAAGGGAACTAACACCAGTTTTCTGTGTGAATATTTCCTTCCTGCTGGAAATGTGCCACAGTTCAGCCGATACCTAAAAAAGGCAAGAAGACCTTTCCAAACAACTACCGACCAGTTGCACTGCTTTCAATAATATCGATAGTCATGGAAAAGCTGTCAATCAGCATCTTCTAAAATACCTTGAAGGATTCAACATTATTAGCGATCACTAATATGGCTTTCGTAAACATCGGTCAACAGGAGATCTTTTGACTTATGTAACACATGTTTGGAACAACGCAATTGACCACTTCGGAGAATCTCGAGCGGTTGCTCTTGACATATCCAAGGCATTGTGTTTGACACGATGGACTGTTGGCTAAACCTCTTATGGTATGTCTGAAAATTTCTGTTTGTGGCTCTCATGTTTCCTCAGAGAGCGTTCTTTACGAGTCGCAGTCGACGGATTTTTTTCTACTGTTATAGCCGGTGTGCCTCAAGGCTCCATAGTGTCTCCTACTCTCTTTCTTATTTACATTAACGATCTGCTGGAAAAGACCGGGAATCCAATCTACAGCTTTGCAGATGACAGTACGCTTATCTCTTCATTCACTTTGAACGCTGGGACATCGGCTGCTCAGGCGAATATCCGCAGACAGCAGGAAGTCATTCAACTTAACAAAGACCTGGAAGAAATTCTATCTTGGGGTGACAGTAACCAAGTGGAATTTAACGCTACAAAAACCCAGGCGGCAGTTTTTTCTAAAAAAGTTAACGTTGCTGAACCCGACATAGTTATGTCGGAGCACTCCATTCCCCTAGCATCGTTACTCAATTTGTTGGGCGTTAATTTGGGAGCAAATATGTCCTGGCATGAACATGTTGCAGGCATAGCAAGGAGAGCTTCTCAAAAGTTGGGAATATTATTCCGGCCCAGAAAGCTTTACGCTCCACAACGACTGTTAATTCTTTACAAAGCTCAAATTCGACCAACTATGGAATACTGTTCCCATGTTTGGGGCTCCGCTCCCAAACATACGCTGCATTTGTTGGATTCTGTTCAGAGAAGGGCTGTTCGTCTGATTGGAGACCCAGAACTGACCGGCGGCCTTGATTCGCTGGATCATCGAAGAACGGTTGGCGACTTGAGTCTGTTCTACAAGTATTTTCATGGAGAGTGTTCGAAGGATGTAGCTCGCTTAATTCCTTCCAGAGCGGTGCATGTTAGAAGTACACGTCGCGCTGATACTTCACATTCCTATGAGGTTCAGCTTGTTACCCCTCGTACAACGCTTTTCAAGCAGTCTTTTATATGGAGAACATCATCCCTTTGGAATGGCTTACCCAGGACTGTTTTCCCACCGGGTACAATTTACAGCGATTCAAGAACAACGTGAATCGCTTTTTCCGTACACGTGTCGCTCCTATAGCGCTTTAGGGACTTCCCCGCAGCACGTGTGCTAGACCCATAAAAAAAAACTTTTTTACTTCGAACCCTACTGTCACTATCCAGATAGAAACACCACCTATTATTCCCAATGTGTAGTCAGAGTATTCAGTATGATTTTCAGATAGAGCGACACAAAAAATGTCCAAAATAAAATTTTCTGGTGTTGACGTATACATGTTATCGTCCTTAGAAATGACCATGCAGACACTTTTCAACTTATCATTCAAAAAGGCATATTTCCATCTTGCTAGGAATGCGCTCCAATTCAGCTGTTCCTCAAAGAAGGCAAGATATCATGCCAAACAATTACCGACTGCTCTCATTGCTGTCAATATGGACGTTCATGAAAAAGGCCATTAACCAACATATTTTAAAATACCTGAAAGAATTTAACATTATTAGCGACCACAGAAATGGCTTTCGTAAGTAAGAATCAATAAAAAATTTTCTAAGCTATATTTCATAAATTTGAAACACCGCAACCGAACATTATGTAACAGTTTACTTGATATATCTAAGGCATTTGACTTCGTACGGCATGACGGACTGTTGACTATACTGTGTTCTGATGGTATTGTCTGTAGATTTACCAATGACACCACACTTGATTCTTCGTTTCTCTTGAATACTCGAACATCAATTGCTAATG
>CM032449.1:150699116-150789116 GCA_019049505.1 Pachyrhynchus sulphureomaculatus | reverse complement strand
CCCAACAATTGTTGCTTTGCCTCCATTTTCCATTCTTCTTAACACTTTCATCTTCAATTCCAAAGTGACGCTTTTACGCTCTTTTTTCTTTACAGGCGGCATTTTTAACGTAGGGTTAAATTATGTATGTATGTATCTCCAATAAATATTAAAACAAAACTGCCAGCCGACCGAACTAACATTACGGAACAAATGAACACACGAAACGAACGAGGAAATCCCCATAGAACAAAGTCGAAGGACAGGGAATTCCCAATTCTTCAAAGAGAATATTCAGAGAAAGCGGGGATCCCCCGCGACCATAGAGAAGTTAATGACTACATGAGCGCGAAATTTGAAATTCGCGTTATAGTGAAACCGCGCGTAACGGGGTCGCGCTAAGCGGGGTATTACTGTATATATATATATATATATATATATATATATATATATATATATATATATATATATATATATATATATATATATATATATATATATGTATATATATGTATATATATATATATATATATATATATATATATATATATATATATATATATATATATATGTATATATATGTATATATATGTATATATATATATATATATATATATATATATATATGTATATATATATATATATATATATATATATATATGTATGTATATATATATATGTATATATATATATATATATATATATATATATATATATATATATATATATATATATATATAACACATGGGCTGAAAAGTCCCGGGCCTAACACATAGATGGCGCTAGTTTTATTGCAGTCACCTTTTTTCAGTTAATACTAACCTTCAAAAGACAGCTGTTAAAATTTCATGATATTCTGTTCATTAGTTTGTGAGTTATTGTGCTAAGAGTGACGCTACTTTTGTTATTTTCAAAACAATGGATCAAAAACAATTTCGTGTTTTAATTTTACACTGCTTCTTGATGGGAAAAAATACCGTTCAAGCGAAGCAATGGCTTGAAAAGTGTTATGGGGACTCCGCTCCATCAGAAACAACAATAAAACGTTGGTTTGCTGACTTCAAACGTGGTCGTAGAGACACCGATGATGCAAAACGCAGTGGACGTCCAAATGAGGCGGTAACACCAGAAAACATCAAAAAAATCCATAAAATCGTTTTGAATGATCGAAAAGTGAAGTTGCGTGAGTTAGCTGACATCGTAAAGATATCAAAAGAACGTGTTGGCTTTATATTGCATGAGCATTTGACTATGAGAAAGCTCTGTTCAAAGTGGGTGCCGCGTTTGCTCACTGTTGATCAAAAACAAGAACGTGTTGATGATTCTGAGCAGTGTTTGGCCATGTTTAAACGTAACAAACCGGAATTTTTGCGTCGATATGTGACAATGGATGAAACATGGATCCATCACTTCACTCCGGAATCAAAACGATCGGCATCTGAGTGGACAGCAACTGGTGAACCTCGTCCAAAGCGCCCGAAAGCACAACAATCGGCTGGAAAGGTTATGGCCTCGGTATTTTGGGATGTGCGTGGTGTAATATTCATCGACTATCTTGAGAAAGGAAATACCATCAACAGTGAATATTATATAGCGTTATTGGAGCGTTTGAAGGCCGAAATTGCAAAGAAACGACCGCATATGGCAAAGAAAAAAATTTTGTTTCATCAAGACAACGCACCGTGTCACAAGTCAATCAAAACAATGGCAAAACTACATGAATTGAACTTCGAATTGCTCCCACATCCACCGTATTCGCCAGATTTGGCTCCCAGCGACTATTGGCTGTTCGCAGACCTGAAAAAAAAATGCTCGCCGGTAAGAAATTTCGCACGAATGAAGAGGTTATCGCTGAAACTGAGGCCTATTTTGAGGCAAAAGATAAATCGTTCTACAAAAGTGGTATTGAAATGTTAGAGCGGCGCTGGAATGATTGCGTTGCTCTTGATGGAGATTACGTTGATGAATAAAGCTAATTTTGAACCAAAAAAAACCGTGTTTTCTTTGTTAGGCCCGGGACTTTTCAGCCCATGTGTTATATATATGTATATATATATATATATATATATATATATATATATATATATATATATATATATATATATATATATATATATATATATATATATATATATATATATATATATATATATCAAGGATTTTCTACCGCTGACGCTGTCTTCCGTCTCTCAGCCTTTGATTCCATTCGTTTCTATCTCCCCAGTCTCCATCTGTTAGACCCCTGTCCTCCATAGCCTCGTCCCCATCGTCTCTCCACGCTCATCTAGGTCTTCCTCTTTTCTTCTCCCTATAGGGCTCCACTCCATTATTTTCTTTATCCACCTATTATCTTCGCTCCGTCTTATGGGTCCATACCATTTTAATCGTTTTTCTTCAATGTGTTCTCTTTGATGTTCATTCTGCTTCGTATGTCTTCATTTGGTATTCTCTCCATACGTGTCACTCTACAGCATCTTCTCTAATACTCCAACTCTACCGCGTTAATTTTAGATTTATTTCTTTTGTTGATCGTCCATGTTTCTGACCCGTATGTCATTATGCTTTGTATTATTGATTTTATATGCGTGTTTTGTTTTTCTTTGTAATGGGTTTGTCCCACAGGATCGAATTTAATTGTCTTATGCATGTCCGCGTTTGTCCTAATCTAGCTTTGATCTCTTCTTCTGATATTACATTTTTTGAAATGATGGTTCCTAAATATTTAAATCTATCAGTTCCTTTGATTGTTGTTTCTTTATCGACTTCTAGATTCTCCACATTTCCCTCCTTTGTTGTTAGATATTCCGTCTTATCAAAGTTTATTGCTAATCCTGCTTTAGTGTATTCTTCTTTCAGTTTTCTTACCTATAACTGAGGTCTTCCTCATCTTGCGCTATGATTACTTGGGCGTCTGCGAAACTTAGAGTATATAAGTAATCTTCTCGTATTGGGACTCCCATTCCACTACATTTTTGCTTCCATTTTTTTAATGTTTGTTCGAGGTATATTTTGAATAGTGTTGGGGATGTAGAGCATCCTTGTAATAGGCCTTTTGATGTTTGGAGTCTCTTCCCTATTTTATGTCCTATTTTTATGTTCACTGTGTTGTTTTGTCAATGCCTATTTCTTTCATTGCGTTCCATAATCTTTGTCTTGGTATTGAGTCATAGGCCTTTCTTATGTCTATGAAGGCTAGATGAACTTCTCTATTCTTTGCCAGTTTTTTTTCCATTGTTTGTGTTATAGTGTATATGTGGTCTATACATGATTTTCCGGCCGTAAAACCTGCTTGGTCTTCTCCAATTTTTCCTTTTATATTTTCCTCTATGATATTTTTAATAATTTCTCCATACAAACGTTCCATACTCGATATTATGCTTAGGCGTCTCTAGTTTGTGCATTTTCTGCAGTCTCCCTTTTTAAATGTAGATACTATGTATTCTTTTGACCATTCCTCTGGTATTTTTTCTCCATTTATCGTTCTGTGGAACCTGTTTCTCAGCATTCGATGTAATTTATTAGACCCGTACGTAATCATTTCATTTACCACACCTCCAGGCCCTGCAGATTTATTATTTTTGAGTATTTTTATTGTCTTCTTTACTTCTTCATAGCTTAGTTCTATCTCTTTTTTTCCTTATTCTGTTCTTCTTCAAGGTTCTCTTCTTGGAATTCTTGTCTGTCTTCTGTTAGCAGTTTTTCTCTATAATATTCACGTTCCCACTCGCTTTCTGGGATATACTTCGATGTACGTATTTGCTTTGAAGTATGTATATATATATATATATATATATATATATATATATATATATATATATATATATGTGTGTGTATATATATATCGCTGTATATATATATATTCTCCATATATATTGTATATATATATATATATATATATATATATATATATATATATATATATATGTTGGCCGTAAGTACTGGCATAAGTAATACGAAATTCGGTTCTCTTTGTCGATCGTAGTCCAACTGATGAGCCATGATACAGCAAAACGCGTCTTGGGATGGATTTGACGAATAAGAGCGCAGTGGGTAGACTGCTGAAATATGGGTGTTCGTCCATTTTTAGTGGTTTTACATTATATATATATATATATATATATATATATATATATATATATATATATATATAATATATATATATATATATATATATACATATATACCCATGACTTTATTCATCCAAAAAACTCACAAAAATAAATGCTTTCTTGTGCTAGAAAGAAAACGAAAGACATAATATTCCATACGCCGAAATTTAGGTTCTGTCTGATGTAACATCAAATAAACTTCTTAAATATCGTTATCCTTTCGTTATTGTGACTTTTGTCAAAATATTATCACGTACAATTTTTCTTCCAGAAGTCCGTAGCCGTATTCTCTATTCGCTCATGCAATTTAGGCCAAAAACTTTCCAGTTATTGTAGATTGTGGTCATGTCTTATCCAAACATAATAATAAATCAGTTTTTGCAATGAAGGAGTTATATTACTATAACGTACCTAAAAACATCCGACAAAAATTAAAAAGATTTATGTATATTGACACTTGCAGTCGGTGGTAATTTCTATGATATGGACTGTCTTCTTAGTTAGCCGAGAGTTCTTGCTACTTTTGTATTTTTTCGTTGCAACTAGGTGAAACAGGTTCCTTGTCTCCAGCCCTACATCTAACGGTAGTTTAGTTTTTCTAGAAATTTTGTATGTTACCGATAAATTACTTAATCACCCCCTTTCAAATCATTCAGGGCGGAAGTAGCTTCCCCCATGCTTCTGTTCTCAACCGGCATTTTATTGGTCTGGGATCCCTGGCTTTCACCCATCAGTATTGTTGCGCCGTTCTATTTTATGGGCATCCAATGACTTTGATTGGGGAAAACCACTTGTCAAAAAGATTTCCCTTCATAACTTTTTCAGTAAGTGTGTCCAGCATTCTTCTAAAAATAATATGGAGCGGTTTTGTGTCTGAAGGAATGTAAGTGCGGTGGTATTCTTCTTTTATTGTACCTAGGAGCTTGTTCATGCTCCTGAATACTGACTTGACCGAAGGGTGTATTCTGACGCCCTCTGTCAGCATCACTATTCTGCCGAACCCTAGACATTTGCGTTAAGCTGTGGGCCAAGAAGTCACAGTTCTTGTTTCTGTTTTCCTACAAGAATTTGCTTCATTTTGTTTGTTATTGTGTTCTGCGCATTTTTATTGAGATCTTCGATTAGTCATGTTTGAAAACTCCGGGTTTCTTAGCTTGCTATTTTTATCTTTTTTCTTAAGTAGTTAAACTTAAAAAAAAAATGCGTATTTCGACTGAAGAACAATTTTCTTGGTTGTCCTATAGTGATGAGATTTGTTTTTGCTCTAAGCCCTGATGATGATCATAGCTGACTTGAACTGGTAAGCTGTAATAGAAATAGTTTTTAGGAATCCAGGATGTGAGACTAATACCATTTGTCTTACAATGTTTCTTCTGTGGCACAGTTGTGACTTTTTAACTAAAGAAAGATAAACTGGGATTAGTTTCTTCTAGCATAAAATAAGTCTATTAATCTATTAGTTTCTCTTTGTTCATTCATGTGCATTCTGGACTCTTAATCATATTGGATAAGGTCAAGCTCTGTTAAATAGAAAACGGTTGAGAGAAATTTGAAGTGATTTAGTTAGTTGTACGAAATTTTAGGTATTTTTGCTGGTAATTTAATGACTAGGAATTATTCGACACACTATGGTATGTCTGCTTCTGGAGCACGATTTAAAAAAATATATATTTTTTTGTTACATCGTGCTCCAGAACAAGACATAGTGTATCGAAATAATTGTCAGCAATAATATAATAAACGTAAGTAGTGATCTTAAACAGTTGTTTAAAATTTGTATTCCTATTATTATGGATCTCTATCAAGTAACGGCTAGGTCACTGAGATAATTTAATGGTTCTTTAGATAAATTGGAAGGTACATTTTTGAAACAAGTAATAAGTTGCGTTAACGTACATACCTAAAATTTGTTTTTGTATTTTTAAGCTTGCAAAAACTGCCAATACGGCAGGAATTCGATCAGAGCGAGCCACGTAAACGTAAAGTTACGAAGGTCTTAGATTTAGTTTACGGTTGTGATATTTCGCTTGCCTCAATACGAGAATTACAAAGCTTTTTTCGTAGCTTGGTGTTCTATGCGTCTAATGCTTATACGATTTAACTTTAGAAAGTATAAGTTTAATATATTTTAATGTTATTACATATCTAAAACTTCTATTGTATAAAATAATATATAGATAATCCTGGATTCATTTTAAGTCATCGATTATTTGTATATTTTTACAAAATTTATGTAACCTTCGATATAATTAGTGCTAAAAAAAATGTGCGTGCGAATTAACACGAGTTTTCTGTGAATTTCCGATCTATCCTACAAAAAGAGAATTTTTTTTTTTTCTGTTAAAAATGTACTACACTCCAAGCGGTAGCTACCCATGCAAATATCCGCAGACAGAAGGAAGTTGTTTAATTCAATAAAGACCTTTAAGAAATTCCATTTTGATATGACCACCAAGTAGACTTTAACGCTATATAAACCTAGGCGGCATTTTTTTTTATAACTTTTAGACTTTTTTTTTTAAGTCTTTTATTTTTTTACACTTAAGATCAGTAATTGATAGAACTTTAGTTCAAATGTGTACATTTTCATAGCCTAAGGGGTTTTTATTTAGTTAATGTAATTTTAAGAGTGTAATAACTGCAAGAATTTTTATTTTGCTAATATACCCTTTTTTATTTAAATGTGTAGCGTTTCACTGTACTCCTTTCTTTCAGGATGCACAAGTTGTAATATACCTAATCTTATTTTAACAACTAAATAACTATTCAGTATTTTTTTTCATTTTTTGAGCTGAGATTAGATTCCTTTTATTCTAAAATGAATGGTGCCCAAAAAAAATAAACATTACAACTCTCCAAACAAAACGAGCTTGCTTTGCTCTATCAGTATTCATATCCACTCAATCCAACTCAGAAATTAAGTTTTAATATATAACTATATAGACTATTTATATAAATATATATATATATAATATATATATTTTCAATTTCTTGGGCGTACAAAGAATTATCTGTTCTAGTATCCATTGAAAACGTTTTCGCCCGATCTCTTCAAATCAAAAATTGAGCTAGCTGGATACAAATTTTTTTAGTTTTTGCTCTATCAATATTAATAAAAATACTCAAAATATATAAAAAAACTCATCAATCCTTTAAAAGGTTCTCAAAAAATTAGATTTGTATAGGGAACGAAAGTATTTGTTAAGTGTATTTAATCTGCTATTGATTACTATGAGAAGAGTCCGATAAATTTGACTCATATCGCTTTTGTCGTATATATAATATCATTTCATATATATATATATATATATATATATATATATATATATATATATATATATATATATATATATATATGTATATATATATATATATATATATATATATATATATATATATATATATATATATCTATATACATATATATAAGGGGACAAATAACGGCTTCTATTTAATAAATAAAATATTTATTAAAAATAAAGAAAGTTGGGGCTATACAAAATAACGTCACAACGAGACGTTACAAAATAGCGCTCCAACGTGCGGCTAAAAAATGCCCTAAAAGAGGCTATACTATGATACCGTGTACGAAGTATTTTACTCCCTAGTTATCAAATAATTGTATACTATTTCTAATTAAATATAATAATATTTTTAATTTAAAATATATAAATTATGTTTTATTATATGACCTAAAGATCAAATGGAAAAACTAAAACAGAGCGGAAATAAGGGTGAAGTTCTTTATTAATATCAAATTATACATAAACTAAAAATACACAAAAATCTATGTAAAACTTACTGATTTCAATAATATATAACGCTCAAGCAAATCTTTTAAATTTTCAAACGGTCGATTCTCAAATAAAATTAAAAAATTTTGCATGGATTATTAAATAAAAATGTTTCTTTTTAAAGTACAGGCCTACCATTTATATAGGAGACAACTACAGAAATTGAAACTAATGATTAGTATGAAATTAAAAAATACTTACCTATTTTGTGTGTAAATATGTGTGTGTGTGTGTGTGTGTGTGTGTGTGTGTGTGTGTGTGTGTGTGTGTGTGTGTGTGTGTGTGTGTGTGAGTAAATGTTTTGAACCGCAAACATCCTTCAAATTTTAAGGTATTTCTTACAAGTAACTATTAAAAGTAGTTTTGCTTAAAATTTTGAGAAATAATAGATTTTAGCCTCATGCATGCACTTCTTCAATATAAAGATGGTTTACCACGCCGCGCCGTATTTCCGTAATTAAGGATGGTTGAGGTGGGATAGTCCAAACCAAAAGTTTTGAATGTTGTCATTTAAATGCTTTGTATTAAATAATTAAAAATTTTTATAAGACTAACGATGGGTATTATTATGATAATAAATTCATTATCGAAAGATTTTAGGTCTTATATGTTGTTTATTTAATTTTATTAATTAATTTAACTTGAATGTATTAACTTTGGATGTTTTGTACAAACTTATAGAAAAAGAAAATAAAAATTAATTATATTTTATAATCAAAGCAAATAATCTGAACAAAATAAAAGAATAAAAAAATAGTTAAAAAAATAGGTAATTAATAAAAAATGATAATTAAAAATCTTAAAATTCCAGCGTCGCGAAGCGGCAACGCTATTAAATAATTTACTGTTGGCTCTACTGATATGCTTGTATATAGATATATTAAATTTTGTGGTTATTGTGATCATCTAATGTAAACAAGTAAAAACAAAATGGATAATAATAAAAATCAACAATTATTGATAAAAATGGTAAAAAATTTTTTATGTGGACGCGAAAACGCGTTACTGAGGCTGTATACAATCAAAGATTAAGCCAACAAAGTGTTGGTAAACGGAACAGAAAATCAAGTATCTCCTAACCTCTGTGACAATGGTCGTCGAATTGTTGACATGTGATCACTTTAGGAAAACTTAAAATGTTCTTCATGTAATGTTACACTTTCATTATGTTATATTACTAATAAAAAACGCTGTAGACTAGCATTACTACTAATATTAACTGTGATAAATGTCTAACGTACAACACAGACACACAACAGACAGTACACATATAACGAAGGACAATAAGGAACATTGTAATGTTAAGACTGAAGCTGCACTAGGTAATTATAAGTTAAACAAGTAAATTAATTAAATAATTAAAACAAATGCTTTAAATTATTTATTTTTATTTTATTTATAAAAATTAATACCCATTGCAAATCTATTATTAGTTAAACTTAATATTATTTACTTGCACCATATGTTTTAATTATATAAAACTTGTACTATACAATTTAAAATATGTAAATTTCCCGCCATTACTACTAAATGCAATATTGCCGCTATTTTAGAGATAAAAGGTAAATCATTCACAAGTACCTCCAGTAATTGTTATTTTTCATAAAGTTAAAGCTTTTTAATTAAATTTAAAAACTTTTTTAAAATAATTGCGAAATTTCAGTGTCTAATATAGTTAAATTTCCTATTGTTGGCATTTTTTTTCATTTGTTATAACAAAAAATGTGACATTTTTATATCAAATTGACGTATTCTCCATAAAACTATATGTTTTGTTAATTTCGATTTTTATTTAAATAAGTTTCCTAGAGACCTGAAGTTTAGAATTTTTCATAGAAAATTTCTAAACTAATTAATCTATCGAAATAAATCTATGCAAAATAGTTTTCATTTTTATATTTAACGCCTCAACCCCTTAATTGCAAAAGTTTCAGATATTTAACACGCAAAAGATAGAAATCCATAGTTTTTCTTCGATCAAAAGCATGCGTTTTATACAATTTTTGTTGTCGTACGTGCATTAAAAAGTAAAAAGTCACAAAAAAATATATACATAAAGAAATTAATTTGCTTTCGTTTTTTAAAATATGAAGGCAGTTTACCTCCTAGTTGTTGCAAAAATATTAGATAAATATTACTTTTTCATGTACTTTATAAAGTGAATTTTCGCTGTGGCAACGTAGCTTGAAGAACACTGATCGCGCGGACGCGAGCGTTCTTTCAAATTTTGAATCACATACAGTAATACCCCGCTTTACGCGAGGGATACGTTCCGAAAAAAATCGCGTTAACTGAAATTCGCGTATATCGAGGTTTATGATTAAACATAGTCAAAATTTAATACAAAAAAATACAAATCATTTTAATCAATCACTTTAATTCTAAGAACACTTTATGCAATACATACTCTTATTTTTTACGGAAAAATACATCTATTGTCTTTTGGGTAACGTTTTGTTTACGTTCTTGTAAAATACGTTCATAACACCCAACACTGTTTTTAATTGTTTGACACACGGTCAAGACACGGTCATCATTATTGTCTATACTCTGCAATATGTCCAAACCTGAATAAATTTTTGAAAGTGCATTTTGTATTTCCCCTGAAGATAAAACTTTCTCTTCTACTTGTTCTTCCTCATCGTAGATAGGATTATTCTGTAACTCGATCAGATCTTCATTGCTAATAGGATCGTCGTGCGTTGCTACAAGTTCTACGAGATCTTCTACCGTGACATCTTCAAGTTCAGACCCCTCAATCATTGCAGCAATGTCTTCAAGCACTTGTCTCTGCATCTGGACAATTCTTCTAGGTGCTTCCACTACATCTGGCCAAAGATTACGCCACACCCCATTCATACAACTCATTTTAACTTCCTTCCAAGCCTCTTCTATGTTGTGAATAGACTTCATAATGTTGTATGACTTCCACCACTCTCGCATAGACTGTCTTCCTTCCCCGTCAGTTTCATGAATTAGTTGGCTAAAAGTGCGGCGATGGTAATAAGCTTTGAAGTTTGCTATTGCTCCCTGGTCCATAGGTTGTAATATTGACGTAGTGTTTGGTGGAAGGAACTTTACGTACACTTTTAAGTCTCTGGGCGTATCAAGTGAGGTTGGATGTCCTGGGGCATTGTCTAAGAGTAATATAACTTTAGGTTCAAGCCCATTTCTGTCACAGTATGATTTGACTGATGGGCAAAAACTATTAGAATACCATTCTTGAAAAATTTCCCGTGTAACCCACGCCTTTCTGTTTGATCGCCACACAACTGGTAGACTTGTCTTGTCTGTGCCTCGCATTGCACGGGGTGTTTCTGAATGGTACACTAGTAAAGGTTTCAGTTTGAAATCACCAGTGGCATTACCACCCAGCAGAAGTGTTAGTCGATCTTTCGCAGCTTTGAAACTACTGGCTTGACGTTCTTCCTTAGAAATGAATGTTCGAGATGGCATTTTTTTCCAGTAAAGTGCGGTCTCATCAACATTGAAGATGAGACAAGCAGGAATTTTCTCTCGTCTAACGAAGTCTTGAAACTTGTCTGGAAACTCAGCTGCAGCTTGAATGTCCGCGCTGGCCGCCTCGCCTGTTATGTGGATATTGTGAAGATTAGAACGCTGCTTGAACCGATGGAACCAGCCTCTGCTGGCAGCAAAAGTCGGAGTGGCACTCCCTTCTCCTTCTTTTGTTTTCAGCATCTCATACAAAGATTTTGCTTTTGTGCATATGAGATCTTGACTTAGTGGTGTGTTCTTCTTATTCAAATCTTCGATCCAGACTGACAGTAATTTCTCCATTCTTTCTAAGATAGATGATCTCGAACGAGAAAGTTTTGTTGCACTTATAGGTGTTGAACCTTCGCTGGAGATTTTAATTTTTTCCCGATTTTTATAAATCGTTCTCACAGTCGATTCTGAGAGTCCAAAATCTCTCCCAACAATTGTTGCTTTGCCTCCATTTTCCATTCTTCTTAACACTTTCATCTTCAATTCCAAAGTGACGCTTTTACGCTCTTTTTTCTTTACAGGCGGCATTTTTAACGTAGGGTTAAATTATGTATGTATGTATCTCCAATAAATATTAAAACAAAACTGCCAGCCGACCGAACTAACATTACGGAACAAATGAACACACGAAACGAACGAGGAAATCCCCATAGAACAAAGTCGAAGGACAGGGAATTCCCAATTCTTCAAAGAGAATATTCAGAGAAAGCGGGGATCCCCCCGCGACCATAGAGAAGTTAATGACTACATGAGCGCGAAATTTGAAATTCGCGTTATAGTGAAACCGCGCATAACGGGGTCGCGCTAAGCGGGGTATTACTGTATATGCATTGCACTGATCGGACTTTCTTTTAAAAGCTACTAGAATAAACGCGTGCCTCGCTCTCGCTTTTATTCAGTTATTAATACTTAATAATTGATATATTTTTAATAAATAATCCAAAGCATAATTAATTATACATAATTTTTATTTTATATCATGTAAAAGTATCAAGGTTATTATAAATAACACTTGATCGCGTGCGGTGGGAAGCAAGCGAGAGGCTACGTCGCCACATTTATTATACGCTAAAAACTAAATTATTTCGCGTCCTTCTATCTTAATAGTATCAGCAATACTAAAGAGTCGTCGTCGATCTTAACAATAGCGTCAAGTAAATGGTACTGAGCAGGCGTAAATACGACTTACAATGGATTATCGGCTGATTCATACTGTTTATAATGTAAATATTACATACTTTTATGGAGAGTTGCACAAAAAACATTGAAATAACATAACGTTAATCAAGTTATAGTAATAATACATGGAGGCGTGTAACTGTACCGGGTGAATCCAAGTAAAACATGCAACAATTTTTGAGCCACCCTGGTACTAAATTGCTATATTTAATAGCCCTGTTTAAACTGGTTAATGTAAGCCTGAGATAATGAGCCTTAATTACTAGTTGCAAATAAGCAAGAAGTTGTGGAAAACTCTTCAAACTAAATTAACTTTTAGTAGCAGAAATAATGTAAGCTTGTTTGAGTAAGCATGTTTTCGAAATGCTGGCAAAGTATTTCTTTATTGTATTAACGGCTGCTAAATTTATGTAAAAAAAAAACTTAACACCCAAGCACTAAAAACACTTTTCCATACAGCATTTTACTCTAACCGAAATAAATTACATCGGTCTTATGCCGAGAGAACTGTTAAAACAGCACCGCTGCCTGTAGAGCGCTGCATTTAATCGTATAGTCTAGCGTTTAAACAAGTTAATCCCCCCTTTCGACTCCATATTGAAAGCTTAATGCTGGAACCGCAGTAGTGAAATTTATTATGCAAGCAACGCCTTACCCAAAAATTAGTTGTTGTGCCCTGGTTGCTCTCTAATATGATTGTGTTGCCGTAGTTATGTAGGAAAATCATCTACTCGTGATTAAAATTTAATTTTTCGGCAGGGAAACAAGGAAACTTAATTAAGTTTAATTAAGAGAGTATGTTTAATAGTAAACACTATTTGTAGAGCCTTTAATATAAAAATAAGCAGAACATAAATGAAAATTAGAGTGGATTTTATTGCCTTAATACGCTAAATTACGTAATATTGACTGTCTGGATAACTTGAGAATCATTGAATCGAATACTTCAGTTGTAAATCTTATTTACGAGTGGCAGTCGATGAATTTCTTTCTAATACCTTCACTATCACCGACGGAGTGTCACAAGGCTCCATACTTTCTCCTACTCATTCTACCTTATTTACATTAAAGATCTGCTGGAAAGGACCAGATATCCAATCTACAGCTTCTAAGAAGACAGTACGGATATTCCTTCATTTACTTTGAACGCTCGAACATCAGCTACTTACACTGTGCAACGTTTTCGAGGTCATCGAATGTAAAACTAAATTCTGACTTCAGTTTGTGGAAGTGCATACCCAAACTAGCAAAACCCTATTTGGGTTTTGATAGTTTAGTTCGATTTTTTTTTTACCATCATCAATTTTTTGCTCGAGCTTTGGTTTTGCACGGCTATATCTCGTAAATTATTGGGAATTTCTCAATGCAATCTTCAGACAAAATGTTCTTCACACTAAAATACACATACGTGTTTTTAGTGCAGAAAGCCCGAAAAAAAATGCCATTTTTTTTACATTTTTCGTCCATATCCCACAAACCGTGCATATTTTAGCATAACTGTCTTCGACAAAAATGTTCTCTGCATAAACACGAGTAACTTTGCTGAATTTTGCAATAATCTACAATCAATCCTTATAGTTCTTTTGGCCGTTGTAAGGAATTTCACACTAAAATTTCAGCTTTTTTCAGGTTTTACGTTCAAGAAACTGGTTTTGAATGTTTACTAACCATTAGCATCTATTTTTAGAAAAGAAATTGAAAAAAAATTTTTGTTTGTAAACTGCTATGGTTTTTTTTTTAAATTTAGAATTTTCAATAGCTCTATAAAATGGATAAAAAATTTGCGAAATAAACTTTAACACAAAAAAAGATATATTTGCTGATGAAAGCTGAAAATTTGGTGTGAAATGTACTATTTGGTGGCGAAATTCCTTACAACGGCCAAAAGAACTATAAGGATCGATTGTAGGTTATTGCAATGTTCAGCAAAGTTACTCGTATTGATGCAGAGAACATTTTTGTCGAAGACAGTTATGCTAAAATATGCACGGTTTGTGGGTTATGGTCGAAAATGTGAAAAAATGGCATTTTTTCGGGCCTTCTGCACTAAAAACACCCAGAAAAAGTGAAAATCTGGCCTCGACATGTTCACAAAAATTGTGTATTTTGGTGTGAAGAACATTTCGTCTGAAGATTGTATTGAGAAATTCCCAATAATTTACGAGATATAGCCGTCCAAAACCTAAGCTCGAGCAAAAAAATTGATGATGGCAAAAAAAAATTCGAACTAAACTATCAAAACCCAAATAGGATTTTGCTAGTTTGGGTGGGCACTTCCAGAAACTGAAGTCAGAATTTTAGTTTACATTTTACGTGTTGCACAGTGTTATGCAAATATCCGCAGACAGCAGGAAGTCATAAAACTTAGCAAAGACCTGGAAGAAATTCTATCTTGGGTTGACACTATCCAAGTAGATTTTAATGCTTCAAAAGCTCAAACGGCAGTTTTTTCTAAAAAAATTAACGTCGCTCAACCCGACATGTTTATGTCGGGGACTCGTTCCTCTAGCATCGTCATTCAATTTGCTGGGTGTTAATTTGGGAGCAAAGATATCTTGGTATGAACATATTGCAAGCATAGCAAAGAGAGATTCTTAAATCTGGGAATATTATTTCGAACTTAAAAGCTTTACAATCCACAACAACTGTTAATTCTGTACAAAGCTCAAATTCGACCAACGCTGGACTACACTGCGGTTGTTGGATTCTATTCAGCAGAGAGCTGCTCACCTGATTAGAGACCCAGAACTGACCAGCCACCTTGATTCCTTTCAACATCGAAGCACGATTGACGGCTTGAATCTATTCTACAAGCATTTTCATGGAAAGTGTTTGATGAATGTGGCCCGCTGTATTCCTTCCAAAGCGGTACATGCTAGAAATACACGTCATGCTAATACTTCACATCCATATGAAGTTCAGCTTGTCACTCCTCGTACCATCCTTTTCACGCAGTCTTTTATCTAGAGAACCTCATCCTTTTGGAATGATTGATCCAAGACGTGTTTCCCACCAAATACAATTTACAGCGATTCAGGACCACAGTGAATCGCTTTTTCCCCACGCGTCGATCCTGTAACGCTTTAGGGATTTCTTGGAACCACGTGTGCTAGACCCATAAAAAAAAATCGAAGGAGAAACCATCGTTCGAATACGCTACACTTAGGCCGCTCCCTAATTTGTCGGTGCGGTATCGTTTTTCTTGGTGTGCCTGACTTGCGCGGGATGCGCGGGTGCGAAGCAAGTCAGGTGGGTTTCATTGAAACATAGACATTCGGATGTTTTCGTTACCGAATCGGTACCGAGCCCACCAAGAAAAGCGATACCGCACCGACAAATCCGGGGGCGGCCTTAGAATTAGGAATGTTCCACAAATTGATATTATTTATGCATATTTCATATGCTACGTAGTTATTGCAGGACTGGCACAAAATTATTAGTTTAGGTATACATACGATATTTTTAAAACAGAAAGTATAATTAATAGCCTATTTTTTCCTTTTTTCCATTACTATTGTATAAATGTTAAAATTTACGAGAGACAAATCTATCAAAGGCGTGTTCTCCAGACTTAATTTACCACTTCCATTCTCGCATTAATCACTTCACTCCCGTTCTTTGTCAATCGACCCATTTTAGAATCTTTCAGCATGATGTTTTTTGGGTTGCTTGTAATGCTTTCAGGCTTTAAAATGGATTTTCGTATTTAATTTTCTTATTTTATTATCTTTTAATTAAAACAATTAAGCATAAAATAAAAGCTCGTTCATCAAAATTGGATCTATCGTTCACGTTTTAACATTTCAATGTTTTAAAGTAATTATATCCAAATGAGACTACAGGGGCCGCCTTTTAATTTTTTACAAACTAGCACTAGGGGTGCTTTTGAGATGTGACATTACCATTGTTGTAAAATTTGACATTTGTTATTGTTAAAACAGAGGCAGTTCAGAAGTTGACCGGGTGATCTGTTTACAGTGAGCGTTAAAAAAAAAGCAGTTTTGTGATTTTAATAAAAGCCTAACAACAATGCCTCGAATTGCTTCAACTTTTGATAATAAATCACCATCAGAAAAGACTGTTGGTTTGCAGAATTTTGCATTGGTCGTGCTTCCGTAAGCGATGAATTTCGTGAAGATCGACCAAAATTGGTTGTTGTGCCAAAAAACACTGATGCTGTGCGCAACATAATTGAAGAGGATCGGCATGTGACTTTACGTGAGATAGAGGCAGCGTTAGGCATATCGAAGACTGCAGTACATTAAATTTTGCATGAATATTTAGCTGTGAAAAAGATCTGTTTCCAATGGATTCCGCATAATTTGACCGAAACTCAAAAACAGGCTCGTGTCAATTGGTGTAAGAAAAGGCTCAAAAATTCTACCGAGGACATGTAAAATCCGTATACAACATCGTAACAGGAGACGAAACTTGGGTATATTCGTGCAAGCCGGGAACTAAGCAACAATTAACTGCTTGGGTGTTTCAAGATGAACGGAATCCAACGAAAGTGGTTCGTTCGCGAAGCACTTCCAAGAGACTTAATAAAAGTTGGAGGGTTGTAAAATCTACCAGAAAAAAAAAATATACGGGATATGCCGTTTAAAAAATTTGAGATTTTTCAATTTAAAATAGTCGAAATGCATAAATTTATTTTGAACACCCTGCAGCATCTAACTCAAATTTCTTTACATATATCTTTTTTTTCATCTCTATAGAACGCTCGTACCAATTATAAGCAATATGGCAATTTTTTACAAAAAATTGAAATATTAGAAAAACTACTAGGTTTAGGTATATAACATTATTAATAAAAAAGTTATAAAATTTTACGCAGAATTTAAAAATAAATTAGAAAATAGGATGAAATAATGAACTTTACTCTATCGTTGACTCACCCTGTATAAGTGTAATGTAATGTAATAATGTAAAACTTAAATATTTTACTGTTAGTTAGCAAAGTCGAGCCTCGAATATGCTTCTATGTTGAAATCATCTCGCTAGTACAGTATAAATACAGAGATAGAGAGTCTACAGATTAATTTCGTCCGTAGCTGATCTTTAAAATTTTGTGCCGCATTTTAAAATGCTGTGACTTTTATTGCTCCCTTTGAAGGATTATAATGATCTTCAATTGCTAGTATAATATTTATGGATTCTTCACCAAATTTAAGACTGATGTTGAACGTATTAGTCTGAAACGTGCCATTGATTATGTTTAAGTATAATGAATGGCTCGTCTTTTGCAAGTGGCATTTAATGACTTTCAGTGTCGGTGTACGTCAAAGTGCCATATTGTCTTTCTGTCTACTCTCTTTCATTTTTACAATAACGAGCTGCTAGAACAAACCAAAAATCTCATCTCTAACTTGGCTAATAACAGCATGTTTATTTCTTCACTTACCTTGAATACTCACCACTAACTCATGCAAATATTCACACACAGCATGAAGTTATACTACTTATTACAGTAACCAAAAAGGAACATGGCAATAACAAAACCCTCCATTCCATCGCTTTTCAACTTGCTGAGGGTTAACTTGGCAGTATTTATATCTTGGCACGATCATATTGCATGTATAGCAAAGAAAGCTTCTTAAAGCTAAAAAAACTTGTCTCTTACCAAAGAGCTGTATCGATAACCAGTGAAATGATGCTCCCATGTTTAAATTCTACTCCCAAACATATTCTGCATTTGTTTGCTCGCTTGATTTTTCCTGTTGCGGTCCCCTCCCGAATCTCCCTTTCAAGAACTCTTTCATACGGACAGCTTCATCCCTGTGAAGGGAGGGGAAGGAAATCAACGTAAGTCGTTACTTCGATTCACTCGCCACTTTTTTAGCGGATTTTCTTGCATCGCATACTATACGGGGTCAGAAAAAAATAATTCGTGTTTATTTATTATTTAACTAGCAGTGCCCGCGGCTCCGCTCGCGTGGACTTGATTCACTGTTATGTACCCTAACGTAATAAAATATCTGCCATTATTTCCCCTTATCTCCCATTATTTCTCCTTATCTCCCATTATTTATACTTATCTCCCATTATCTCCCATTATCTAGGCTTATATCGAATTATATAGAACATATGTATAAATTTATAAAAACACGTAAATCGGATAAATGGTTCTCAAGTAATAAGCGCACTAACGGACAGACATACAGAGAGACGTTGCATTTTATATATATTATAGACAGAAGATTATAGATAACCTGTATGAATTTAAAAAAAAACACGTAAATCGGATAAGTGGTTCTCCAGTGATAAGCGCACTAACGGACAGACAGACAGACAGATAGCGAGACTGTGTATTTTATATATATTATAGATACTATAGATTATAGATTATAGATATTCTAGGCTACATAATATTATTCTATATTTAATGGTTTAGGCTGTGTATTGCAAGGGAATGCGCTTGCAGCAAACTTTTTTTCCGACTTCACTCACTATTATCGTCACTGCTCATTCCTTATGCTACCCGTCGTAATAAAATATGGCCTATAACCTGGCCAGAGAACATATGTATGTTTAAAAAAAAGGTACGTAAATCGGATAAGTGGTTCTCCAGTGATACGCGCACTAACGGACAGACAGACAGACAGAGAGACGTTGCATTTTATATATATTATAGATAATAAATTCTTATTGTGAAACACAATTTTTTAAAATTAATTTAAAGCTGTTTATACTGTTAGTTAAAACATTATTCTATATCATTTTTGTGCTTTGATTAATTTATTTTGCTCACACTTTTTTGATATAAGGGCTACCTTTTAAGTTTGTACAAAAACAATGAAAGAAAGAAAATTTTTTGGTGCAAATCGTTTTATTGTTTCTCAAAATATTTAAGATTTATACACTAGCATGCATTCGAACTAATTCTCGAAAAAATTTCCACTCTGAAGTTGGTACCTCAAAAACATGGTTTTGGAAGGATTCAGCAATTTCTTGAAGTGATGAAAATCGCTGTCTACTCATTTTCTTTTTTTTTTCGACATTCGAGAACAAAAAGAAATCGTCGGGCGATAAATCAGGTTAACACGGGCAATGGGACAATAATTCGATGTTTTTCTCCGTCAAATAATCAATTGTTTGACGTGGTGTGTGAGAGCTGGCATTGTTATGATGAAGAATGGTGTGACGTTTTCGGTTGTTTTTCTTGATTCCATCGATGACTTCTGGCAAACAAATTGTTGTATACCATTCAGCAATAACGGTTCTTCGACCTCCTAAAGCAATTGTTGCAACATGTTCATTGTAACCAAAGAAACAAGCGATTATTTTCTTGGAAGTGTATCGCGAACGAACCACTTGTGTTGCATTCGGTTCATCTTGGGACACCTAAACAGTTGATTGTTGCTTAGTTTCCGCATCGTACGAATATATCCAAGTTTCGTCTTCTGTTACGATGTTGTATATGAATTTTGCATGTCCTCGGTCGAATTTTTTGAGCATGTCCTTACACCAATCGACACGAGCATGTTTTTGAGTTTCGGTCAAATTATGCGGAATCCATTGGAAACATTTTTTTTTCACAGCTAAATGTTCATGTAAAATCAAATGAACTGCAGTCTTCGATATGCCTAGGGATGCCTCTCACTTTACACATCCTCGATGTTTTTTGAAACAACAACCGATTTTGGCCAACCTTCACGAAATTTCTCGCAGCCGCACGACAATGACGAAATTCTGCAAACCAATTGTTAACAGTCTTTTCTAATGATGATTCATTACCAAAAGTGGAATGAAGCGATTCGAGGCATTGTTATTGAGTTAGGCCTTTACTAAAATCGTAAAAAATCATCCAACGAAAACCTGCACGTGAAATTTCCATTTGTTCACAAAACTGTTTTTTTTAACGCTCACACAGCCTTCGTAAAATGATATTTTAAATAAATAAATAATTACCACAATTTTCTAAAACTTGCAATACCCACACTATGGTGATTTTAGTCACGTAAATTGAAAGTTACAGCAGGATTTAGTTCAAATTTAGGTATTTCGCCCTGGCTTCATACAAGAATAATAGAGCCAATTTAGCCTAAATCAATCTTCCTGCAGCGTAAAGCCAATTTAGTTAAGAAACAATGTGACACGGTGTAGAATTAATTATATCTTTATTTATGCATACAAAGTGTTGGATGTGAATATGTAGCGCTGTGTTTTCAATTAACTTAGGTACCTAATTAGAATAAATGTATCAAAATCAGTTTGAATAGCTAAATTAAATTTATTAGAGTAAAATCAAAAATATTTTTAAGGCAAAAGCATGACACACATTTTCGATTCTTAAAATAAATCTGGAACAATGTGGCAAATTAGAAACAACATTTGGAAGAAAGGCAGTAGTAAAACTCTAAGAACAAGGTGTTCCGCAAAGCTGTCCCAATTTATTTTTTAAATAAGACTGCACAAGGAATCAGAGGAGCATGCTATGCTGATGATACCAACTTTCCGTCATTAAAAATAGTATAAATTCGATACCCCATTATATTCCCTATACACATTGGTTCCCTTGTCAGATGGTAGATTCCAGTCGATGATTTCGCTTATACTTTGTTTGACATCCTTCCACCAAGTAAAACGAGGATCGGCAAGATGATGTTGGAGAAACCGAAATATAATAGTAGTTCAGAGGAGCCACATCAGAAGAAGAGGCCGTCTGTAAGAACTTCCCATCTTAAAGACAAAATAAAATCTGGCATCCAGAATTTCACTCTCAGAAACATAAAAGTCACTGCTCCGACATCGCTGATATCTTATTTTGCACGTTTTGTACATCGCAGTATGTTCTCCCAAGTTGAATAAAATCAATTGTTCAACTTCAGATGCATCTTGTTGCATTTGAAATGTATTTTAAAGTTATTTTAATATCAGCGACGCATTAAATAGTGAATTTGCTTGTTTAGGAGTCGTTCTTTCATATATAGAAGTTTCGGGAAAGCAGTTTGATTTTGATACTGAATTTAGAGGTAGTTTTTATAAAGATACCGAATTAATTTTCACATTTGATATATATATATATATATATATATATATATATATATATATATATATATATATATATATATATATACTCTTTTGATTTTAAAAACACAAGAATCCTAAAAAAAGAATTAAATTATTTTAAAAGATCAATCCATGAAATGATTTCTATTAATAAAGAGGAAAACAACATAAACGACAAAAGCGACGTTAAGGGTCTGAGTCATATTTATTTCGGACTCTTCTCATAATAACTCAGTAGCAATAAATAAATAAAAAAAAACATAGACAAACCAAAGAATGATTTTCGTTTTCCTATACACGTCTAAAGTTATTTTAAAAACTGTGACCGTCCTAATAGTATCTTTTAAAGAACGCTAAGTGTTCGTTCAGTTCATCCCACACATGTAAGTTTTTTTATGTGTATTTTTATTATTTTCACTTTTTACATTGTATTATAAGTTTAAGAATTTTATATAGTCATAATTAAAAAATTGCGCATCCTGCTGAATATCTAGAACAGTCCTGTAAAATTAAAATTTAAAGTCATAAAGAAAAGTAAAGAAGGGAGAAAAATGTACAAAATTTTCAATTTCTAGATGAACTGAAAAAGCCCACAAATCAACAGAACAAAAGAACCATAAAGCCCAAGAAATTGAATATATATATATATATATATATATATATATATATATATATATATATATATATATATATATATAAAATTGTAGTAATTATTTATTTAAAATATCATTTTACGAAGGTTGTGTGAGCGTTAAAAAAACAGTTTTGTGAACAAATGGAAATTTCACGTGCAAGTTTTCGTTGGATGATTTTTTACGATTTTAGTAAAAGCCTAACTCAATAACAAGGCCTCGAATCGCTTCGTTCAACTTTTGGTAATGAAGTACCATCAAAAAAGACTGTTTACAATTGGTTTGCAGATTTTCGTCATGCTCGTACTTATGTTATGTCTGCGATGAATTTCGTGAAGGTAGACCAAAATCGGTTGTTGTTTCAAAAAACATCGAGGATGTGTGCAACATGATTGAAGAGGATGGGCATGTGGCTTACCGTGAGATAAAGGCATCCTTAGGCATATCGAACATTTAGCTGTGAAAAAAAAAATGTTTCAAATGGATTCCGCATAATTTGACCGAAACTCAAAAACAGGCTCGTCTCAATTGGTGTAAGGAAATGCTCAAAAAATTCGACCGAGGATATGCAAAATTCGTATACAACATTGTAACAGAAGACGAAACTTGAATATATTCGTACGAGGCGGAAACTAAGCAACAATCAACTATTGAGGTGTTCCAAGATAAACCGAATGCAACAAAAGTGGTTCGTTCGCGAAGCACTTCCAAGAAAATGATCGCTTGTTTCTTTGGTTACAATGAACATGTTGCAACAATTGCTTTAGGGGGTCGAAGAACCGTCAATGCTGAATGGTATACTACAATTTGTTTGCCAGAAGTCATCGATGGAGTCAAGAAAACCAACCGAAAACGTCGCATCATTCTTCATCATAACAATGCCAGCTCTCACACACCACGTCAAACAATTGATTATTTGACGGAGAAAAACATCGAATTAATCTCCCATTGCCCGTATTAACCTGATTTATCGCCCGACGATTTCTTTTTGTTCCCGAATGTCAAAAAAAAAGAAAATTTCTCTATCCTTGAAACAAAAGAACCATAAAGCCCAAGAAATTGAAGATATATATATATATATATATATATATATATATATATATATGTATATATGTATATATATATATATATATATATATATATATATATATATATATATATATATATATATATATATATATATATATGTATATATATATATATATATATATATATATATATATATATATATATATATATATATATATATATATATATATGTATATATGTATATATGTATATATGTATATATATATATGTATATATATATATATATATATATATATATATATATATATATATACATATATATATATGTATATATATATATATATATATATATATATATATATATATATATATATATATATATATATATTAATGTTCTTATTTAGCCTACTAAAAACAATTTAAGCTGGTACAGATGAAAACAAAGTTTTTAGTTTGTTGTCGATAGAATTCAAGAAAGTTTTAAATTAACTTTATTTTAGAACCTACTTGAGTCCTTCGAGATCTCGCTAGATTCCAATATTCTCGGGGCGACTTTTGATTGTAAGCTACAAAGAAAATATGTGAAGAAATAACACAGTGGATTACGAAGGAATTGTTACGACCTAATATTGTGGTTTCCTGTTAATTCGATATTATGTCAATTTTTACTCCTGCATTTTCTGTTGTATTTTAAACTGCAGTGCTACTAGTAATACACTGCTAGTATTTTTATTATAGACGAATAACGTAAGGATTTGTATAGGACATTCTTATCGAAAATCTTGTCATGATTATTTTAAGAATTTTAAAATGTTGACATTAACAGGATTTTACACTTTTTTTTACTTTAGGTGCGTGTATGTTTATTAAAATAAGTTCATTTCTCAAGCCATTAATTTAACCTATGAGTATGATAGGAAAGGTAAGGAATTGCTGTTGTCTAATAGCCACTCTTTGTATGTTATGAAAGAAATATGTGGATTTTATAATGCTTACAGATTTTATAACATTTCTTCTCCTCAACAGAAGTTTGTCCCCTCCTGGACGTAGATCTCTTTTAATCTCTTCCATGCTTCCCTGTGTTTTGCCACCTGCCAGTTTATTTTTGCCGTCTCCAGAGTTATGTCAGTGACTTTGGTTCGTCTCCTTATCTGCTCGTTATGGATTCTATCCCTAAGAGAGATACCAAGCATGCATGTTTTAAAATATTTTATTATATACAAAATTGGACTACACGAACTGAGAAGAAAGAAGAAAGAGAAGGACCACATTGTAAAAATATTTTACCTTCAGGTTCCTTTAATAAAAAAGTCTCTTTTCAAAAACTCTTTTTTAAATCTGTTTAAAAAACTTGTTAAATATCACATATAACAGAATGGTCTCAAAGTAGAAGGTTCAATTGACTATCAGGTTTGCAGTTACCCTCTGACCAACACAGCATGACAAACCAATTAGAATGCATCTAGACAGTTTAACGATAATATAAAATATCGCCTGTCTAAGAAAAAGTTAAATTTTTATTTTTTTAGTAACAATAACGAATCCACAAGAAAAGAGTAGAATATACTAAAACTTAACCTTTTAGTTTTTAAAAAATATCTCTATATTAATAAAAAATAATATCATTTATACAGTACTTATCTTTTAAACAGCCAGTTTTAAAATAAATATTATATTTCATTTTCTCGCACTTACCAACAGCTTCCGTAAACTTTACAAATAATTATACTGGATCTGCTACGGCTTTTAAATCAGGCTTCAAAACTCTGGTCTTATTTCTGTTTGTTTTTCGTAAAAGTTCACGTTGTAAAAATTTTGATGTTAAAGACTAGTCAAGAAATACTTTTTCTTGTTTAATTTATTATAGAGAAGAAGAAAGAGAAAGTAAAAATGCTCTCTAGAGCTTCTTTGGATATAATTAAAATGTCCTATTTATAAAATTTGTATTTTTTTTTTATTAATTATTTAAAATAAAATTGGTTATTAAAATATTTATTGACGTGCCCCCTTCTTGAAAATAATAACTACTGATTTTGTTCAAATATTAAAAATTGTCTCCATCGATAGATCTCTATGTATGATCTTACTCAGGGTGTATATTGATTCATCTAGGGTATTTTCTAAATACTTTTGATTTTCGATTCAGGGTCTGGTTATTCCTTTTAAACGTTGTTAAATTAAATGCATTACAATTTCAGGTTTATTTACATTTTTTTTTTTCGTTACAGGTATGGTTCAAGCGAATATTACTGTATTAATCGGTAAGCAATATATAGATGCAACTGGTAATACTATTAATGTTTTTAAAATTACTGAATTTTAGATGTGATAATTTGGATGTTTTATCACTTAATGAGAATAAATTTTGGCTTAAGTTCAAATTTAAGGTAGGATGTACTTAAAATAGGTATATTTGGCTTAATGGAATAATGAAGCTAATTTATCCTAAATCAATTTTTCTGCAACATAAACCGAATTTAGTTTGGAAACAAACTGACAAAATGTATAGTCGATCAAGTTAAAACGTGTCACCTATAACTTGTAGTCGGTAAAAGAAATTTCTTCTTTTTTTTGAGGTTATTGTTGGCACCTCTGCAAACAGTGCTTTGAGAGAGAGTCAGTTCTACCTTTATTTATGGTTGAATAGTACATTACCGAACATGAGGGCTGCATGCGCTTCACAAATTCAAATTCAGATAACTCTTTATTATTACTAAGTTAATTGATATAAAGGTTTGTTTACACTCTAGTTACGGCTAATACAATTGCTATTAGGCATATTCATCAGCTATTTGCCTTGTGGCTGGCTGGTGTTCTGCCTTTTGGTAGACCCTGCCTCATGTACATAAAAATATCAATTAGTATTTCCGAATGATGTTCTTTAATGACTTTTTTAATTTTGATTGTTTAAGAAAGGGATTTTCTTTGTTTTTTGTTATTCATATTTATGTGGATTTTTGCTTCGGTATGCTGGGAAAATTATTTCAAAAACCCCAACTTGATATTGTCAGGACATGGTATTATTTACGCTAGACTTAATTATTTCGAACCAGAAAGGTTTACATTCCACAACTGTTATTTCTTTACAAAGCTCAAGTTCGACCAACTATGGAATACTGCTCCCATGTTTGGGGCTCCGCTCCCAAACACACACTGCATTTGTTGGATTCTGTTCAGAGAAGAGCTGTTCGTCTGATTGGAGACCCGGAACTGATCGGCGGCCTTGATTCGCTGGAACATCGAAGAACGGTTAGCCACTTTACTCGGTTCTACAAGTATTTTCATGGAATTGTTCGAAGGATCTAGCCCGCTTAATTCCTCCCAAAGCGGTGCATGTTAGAAATACACGTCGCGCTGGTGCTTTACATCCGTTTGAGGTTCGGCTTGTTACTCCGCGTACAACGATTTTCAAGCAGTCTTTAAAATGGAGAACATCATCCTTTTAGAATAATTTGCCCAGCGCTGTGTTTCCCACCGAGTACAATTTACAGCGATTCAAGAACAACGTGAATCGCTTTTTCCGCACACATGTCGCTCCTGGAGCGCCTTAGGGAGTTCTCTGCAGCACGTGGGTTAGACCCATAAAAAAAAATTGTTAAACTATTATGCGCGCTTCGAGGCTGTATTCCTATGTAATCATCCGAAAGTTCCGAAAATCACACCTACAACGACTGCTAAATATATGGACAAGTCGAGGGCATTCGTTAGGATGTGGGTGAAACGATGCTCTTAGTTAAAAAATGTCGATGATTTACTAGAACGGGGTTCGAGAGGAAAAGTGTCGGACAAGGACGAAAAAATGATTATTAATATGTTTTCCGGAAATCCCCAATTAACATTGCTCCAAGGGGCGCAAAAACTACAGCAAAAAGATTTGGATGGATGGATGGATGTTTAATATAAGGCGCGTCGATAGCATAGATCATCTAGCGCCATACCAGATTCTGAAATTATAGTTTCGAACATAGTTGAGATTCCTTAAGATAAGCGCATAAGTTTTTGAGGCCTCTTTGGTCCGGTTTTAATATCTCCGTAATGGGTTTGATACGATCATATTTGACTTTTTTGTTTAAATCCTCATTTGATTGCAATATATGCTTGATGGATAGTAATTCGTTGCAGTTCGAACAGACTGGAGGTGGGTCATTTTTCAAAAGGTGAGCGTGATTAATGTAAGAATGACCTATGCACAATCTTTTCCATAATACGTTTTCTTTGCGGGAAAGTGATGATAAATGGAGAGGGCGAAATACTAATGGTTTGATCTCCCACAACTTGTTTGAGTCCTCCTGTAGATCCCAATCCAATTGGAATAATTTATCAAAGGTATGTTTGAAAAAGTTTGCTAAATCTTTAGGCGCGAAGATATCGTTTAGTAATGGTCCTGAAGAGATGGCAGATTTAGCTGCAATATCTGCTGTTTCGTTCCCACTGATAGCCATATGACTTGGAAGCCACAAAAAGGGGAATCTAATGTCTCTATTATACCCTATTTGTAATAGGTCTGAAATGTTAAGTATGACAGGGTTTGAGAAGTTGGATGGATTTAGAGATTGTAGGGAACTTAGGGAATTCGTAATTATTAGAAATTTTTTACTTATCTTAGAAGTTATAGCCCATCGTAATGTCTCTCTTATAGCTATAAGTTCCGCAGAAAAAATAGGATTTAATTTGATTTTTATAGTTTTATTACCAGCTATGACTGCTGCTCCTGTTCCTTTGTCTGTTTTTTGCGCCGTCTATTCTGTATATTTTGAATTAATTAAGAGATTTGGATATATCGTACGAAACGATTCGCACTTAGCTCCGGTGAACGATTTGAAGTGACGGAGTGCAATCAAAAAACCATTGCGCACGAGCCTGGTCAATTTCCACTAACCGATTGGTTCAGCGCACTGTGATGGGGATGTCTTTCGGAAAAAGGTTTTGGGATACTCTTCATCTTTACTTACAATTTGAACGCTGAGAAAATGCTCCAGATTTACAAGGAGGCATTATTACCGACTGCCAAGCGGTGGTGGATAAAGATGAATAGTGGATTCTTCAAGAGGATAACCACCTCAAACATCGGAGTAAAACATGTAGCCGGAGGAAAGGGGAATCCGGTATCGTCACAGTAGATTGGCCATCCCAGTCACCCGATGCAAACCCCGTGTCCTCACTCATCAAGGAGAAGCGTCGTAGTAAAAAGTGTATACACAGTCATGGCAAATTCGGACAATTTGGAAATCGTTGCCCCAATCTCGTCGAGAGTATTCCCCCAAAATGCCAAGATTGCGGCAATCCTTTACTGTCGATTGATGTAAAAACTTTTGGATAAAAACATTTTTTAATGCACGGTACGGGGCGCGGGGCGCATTCTTACTTGACTGACTGTAGAATTACGAGCCTATCTTTATTTATAGAATTAGCCTGTGTTTTAATTATAATAAATGTATTCTATAACAAATAATATATACAGATGTAGATAGTTATGTAAAAATACTAAATTAATGTGTTGTGAACGAAAATAATTTATTACTTGCAACACAAAATATCGAGTTATTCAAAGTTTTTAAAACTTTAAATAAATGTGTTAGTAGATGTTGGTCATACTGGATCATTATACTGTCTTACGTCTCATTATGTGAATAAAACTATATATTTAATCCAAAAAATGGTTGACTAGTTAACAGTTAACGTAAAACTTTATCATAATGTTTTTAAGATACAGAGTATTTTTCGTTTTAAAATTGTACCACACTTTCTTTAAAATTGATAAAAGGACATTTACAGGCAGATTCACTAAAGTTGCATAAAGGGGTTTAAATTGGCAATAACTCCATTAACTTAATACAGTAACGTGCTGTGCAGTACAAGATCAGAAAATTCGTTTTCATTTATTATCAAACCGACAAAAATCAAAAATATAGTGTTAAAATTCTAAAAGTCGTTGCATTTCCTACCTATTCCAAGGCCTTTTCAAATTTTCTTCTTATAAGAAAACGTTTATTTAGCGACAGTATAAAATATTGCATTGTCAAATACAAAAAAAAATCAGCATGTTAAATTTAACTTTTAGGCCTTATTAATGAATCTGGCTGCGATACTACACAATAGTTACCATCACCACACCGCGGATTTTTGATTAGTTACCATAATTTTTATTAATTTATCAATATATATATATATATATATATATATATATATATATATATATATATATATATATATTGCTTTTTAAGCAATAAAATGAGTCTCAGTCACGTAATTTTCAACGAATCTCAATCCTGTCTGAGCGGATTTTTGATTATTGACCATGATTTGAAGTCATTTTTCAATATCGCTCTGTTGCTGCAAAAGTGACACAACTCAAAAAACTTAATTTTTTAGTTATCACCAGGAATGGGTACGTTAAATATTATTCCATTAGTCCTCAAAAGCTTACAAACTTTAGTTCACCAATTGGCCCAAAGATGGGATTTGTGTGGTTCTTGCCGATTCAGTCATATTATGTTTATAACACAGTTGTTACACATTTTCAGTTGCATAAATAATGTACAGTGTATTATTTCGAGTTGTGTCACTTTTGATAATAAAAAGACAGTCTCTCATTGAAAATATTTCCTATTGTGTCACTTCAGTTGATCAAGGTAAACTAAACTGAAACGAAGAAGAACAATCAAAAATCTTTATGCGAGAAGAACATAATTCCTAAAAAATATGATCAATTTTATAACAATATTTTTTAGAAACCGATAAAAATATTTTTATAGTAGGTAACCTATTGCGTTCCATTTTATATACATCTTTAGTTTGTACTCTTTCCTTATTTCTTTGTACTTTTCCATTGTTACTCTTATTAAAAATAAATGTTAATTTTTTATTACTGACTTTTCTTATCTTCCTGAAATCAGGTCAGAGTATAAAAATTAATGTTTCTGTAACTAAGGAAAGAGCCACAAGACTAGATATAAATTTTGTTGCTCGAATTCATCAAAAATGTTACAACTCAAAATAATTCAGTTCGTAGTGAGTCCGAACAAATTCAAAAACGTCACAAGTCGAAAGAAAGGTTTTTGTTAAGGGTTGTTACCCTGAAACAAAAAAAAGAATATGATTTTATAATTATTTACAGAACCATTTTATAGATAATATTCTCTCTACTGCTTCTGTTCTTATTTCTCTTAAAAATTTTCTAATACTAGAAACAATTGTTTGTTCTTTTTCCTGAAAATTTAAGTTTTTTGAGTTGTGTCACTTTTGAAGCAACGGTGCGATATGTAGTTTTTAGCCACTTACACCAAGAACATAAAACCTTTCATAACCCTATGCAAGGAGGAAAAATAATCAAGGCTTTTAACCCAGGAACTCGCTACATTAGGTTAAGTTAGGTTTCGAATTCGCTACATTAGGTTTGGTTTTCGCTATATTAAGTTATGTTAGATTTGGATTTCCTGGTTTAAAAGCCTGAAGTTTAGGAAACGTTGATCTGACCATTTTTCCTCTTTGCATACGTGTTGTTGTGGGGTAAAAATAAATTTCTTTGTTATACTGGTGTTAACTGTTGTGTGGTGACATTGTGCCAAAAATTCCAAACGTAATGTATTAGTCTAAGAATCTGTTCTCCAAAAATGTTAGCTCAACTCTAATTATGTAAAACAGATTTTAGTAAATTTTGGTATTGACCAGTTTATATATGGTAATTGTATTATTTCTAGTGCTATCTATGTGAAAAAAAGAAACTCGTTGACTAGTCAAAAGTCAGTCTCAGAATTTTTCATAATATTTTATAAGGTGTTTTTACCCGTATTATTATATTCTCAAATTAATGTTTTGCTTACTACCATACTTCAGCAACAAAATATGAGAGATTTTCGTTTTGTATTTAATTATTTTTCATTTTCCAGCACGGATAATTATTTTAGGGCATTTTCTCAGATTTCCGACGTTTTTCCATTTGTTTGTAGGAATTTACACTGATTTCCCTGTCGGGTATCGGTTTACCGCCAAGGCAAACGTTTTGTCATGGAAATTTATTACACGTAGAACTGGTAGAAAATTAATCTTAAATTCCCGTTGAATGTAACACAGTGTTAAAAAATACCATCCACATGAAGAAATTTTTGATAAATATCTTACTTTTCGCAATTTTAGTTTATTTTTCGCAGAGTGGCTATTAAAAAGACACCTTAGCGCCCTTTTTGAGTTTATCTCAACAGCCTTCATAATTAATTTTCCCCTTTTTGTCGATTTTGTCTTTGTCTACTAACACATTTAGAGAGTTTTCTAAGGTTTTAAACGCTTATGATACTCACTAAAATATAGTATATATAAAAATAAATAATAAAGAAGATACAACTTTTAGAAATGGTTATAATCTTAATTCCGCGAATTCATTAAACATAAGCCCACTCGGTGGCTATCTGATTTACCAACTATCCATTTTATCGTTTTGACCAAGAAGGTACAAGGAATCGATGTGCTGACGATACCAACACTTTTAGTAAATGTATATAAAATGCAACGTCTCTCTGTCTGTCTGTCCGTTAGTGCGCTTATCACTCGAGAACCACTTAGCATAAGCAGTGACGATAATAGTGCATTAAGTCGGAAAAAAGCTTGCCGCTAGTGCGCTCTCTTGCAAGATGCTACCTAAACCGTTAAATATGAAACAATATCATATAGCAAAAAATATAATATATATATATATATATATATATATATATATATAATGCAACATCTTTCTGTCTGTCTGTCCATAAGTGCCCTTATCACTCGAGAACCACTTATCCGATTTACGTGTTTTTTTTTTTAAATTCATACATATGTTTTCTGGCCAGGTTATAGGATATAGTTTATTACGTTTTCAGGTATAAGCAGTGACGATAATAGTGAATTAAGTCGGAAAAAAGCTTGCCGCTAGTGCGCTCTCTTGCAAGATGCTACCTAAACCGTTAAATATGAAACAATATCATACAGCAAAGAATATAATATATAAATATATATATATATATATATATATATATATATATATATATATATATATATATATATATACATATACATATATATATATATATATATATATATATATATATATATATATATATATATATATATATATATATATATATATATATATATATATATATATATATAATGCAACATCTTTCTGTCTATCTGTCCATAAGTGCGCTTATCACTCGAGAACCACTTATCCGATTTACGTGTTTTTTTTTTTAAATTCATACATATGTTTTCTGGCCAGGTTATAGGATATAGTTTATTACGTTAGTTCAGGAATAAGCAGTGACGATAATAGTGAATTAAGTCGGAAAAAAAGCTTGCCGCTAGTGCGCTCTCTTGCAAGATGCTACCTAAACCGTTAAATATGAAACAATATCATGTAGCAAAGAATATAATATATATAAAATGCAACATCTTTCTGTCTGTTTGTCCATAAGTGCGCTTATCACTTGAGAACCACTTATCCGATTTACGTGTTTTTTTTTTTTTAATTCATACATATGTTTTCTGGCCAGGTTATAGGATATAGTTTATTACGTTATTTCAGGAATAAGCAGTGACGATAATAATGAATTAAGTCGGAAAAACGCTTGCCGCTAGTGCGCTCTCTTGCAAGATGCTACCTAAACCGTTAAATATGAAACAATATCATATAGCAAAGAATATAATATATATAAAATGCAACATCTTTCTGTCTGTCTGTCCATAAGTGCGCTTATCACTCGAGAACCACTTATCCGATTTACGTGTTTTTTTTTTAAATTCATACATATGTTTTCTGGCCATGTTATAGGATATAGTTTATTACGTTAGTTCAGGAATAAGCAGTGACGATAATAGTGAATTAAGTCGGAAAAAAGCTTGCCGCTAGTGCGCTCTCTTGCAAGATGCTACCTAAACCGTTAAATATGAAACAATATCATATAGCAAAGAATATAATATATATAAAATGCAACATCTTTCTGTCTGTCTGTCCATAAGTGCGCTTATCACTCGAGAACCACTTATCCGATTTACGTGTTTTTTTTTTAAATTCATACATATGTTTTCTGGCCAGGTTATAGGATATAGTTTATTACGTTAGTTCAGGAATAAGCAGTGACGATAATAGTGAATTAAGTCGGAAAAAAAAGCTTGCCGCTATTGCGCTCTCTTGTAAGATGCTACCTAAACCGGTAAATATGAAACAATATCATATACCAAAGAATATAATATATATAAAATGCAACATCTTTCTGTCTGTCTGTCCATAAGTGCGCTTATCACTCGAGAACCACTTATCCGATTTACGTGTTTTTTTTTTAAATTCATACATATGTTTTCTGGCCAGGTTATAGGATATACGAGGCTGGTTTGAAAAGTCCGTGCAAAGTCCGAGAGATGGCACCACCGGCGCGTATCGAGGTCATGTTTAGTTAGTAGCATCTCTTGAATGAACGCACACCAAGTTTCAGCCATATTGGTATATTTCTTTGTGTTTGGCATTCGTCTCTATCAAGGAAGTTGAGTGATGTTCAAGAAATGGACGAAAAAGAATTTCGTGGGGTGATTAAACATTACTTTATGAAAGGCAAAACGCCCCAGGAGACTAAAGAGAAGCTTGATAAACATTATGGTGACTCTGCATCTTCGATTCGAACAGTTTATAAGTGGTTTCAAAATTTTCGGACTGGCCATATGGGCACAAGTGACGCTGAACGTTCTGGACGGCCTGTGGAGGTTACGACTCCAGAAATCATTGATCAAATCCATGATATGGTGATGGATGACAGAAGAGTTAAGGTGCGTGAGATTGCTAGTGCTGTGGGCATCTCGACTGAACGGGTACATAATATTTTTGCATACACATTTGGACATGAGAAAGCTATCCGCAAGATGGGTGCCGCAATTGCTCACGCTTGACCAAAAACGGAATCGTGTGGAGTGTTGCAAGGATGGTTTGCAGCTGTTCCAGAAGAATCCGGAGGACTTTAAGCGTCGTTTCGTCACTGTGGATGAAACATGGATACATTACTATACTCCTGAGACCAAACAACAATCTAAACAATGGGTTACCAAGGGGGAATCTGCACCAAAAAAGGCGAAGACCGTTCCTTCAGCCGGAAAGGTTATGGCGACTGTCTTTTGGGATTCGCAAGGGATAATCCTCATCGACTATCTGGAAAAGGGTAAAACTATTACAGGTGAATATTATTCATCGTTATTGGACCGTTTGAAAACCGAGCTGCAAGAAAAACGCCCGCGATTGGCCCACAAGAAAGTCCTTTTCCATCACGACAACGCACCAGCACACACCTCAGCAGTTGTGGTCGCAACATTAATGGAAATAGGATTCTAACTCGTTTCACATCCCCCTATTCTCCAGACTTGGCTCCCTCGGACTACTATTTGTTCCCCAAGAAATGGCTGGCGGGACAAAGATTTTATTCAAACGAGCAGGTGATTGCAGACACTAATGGATATTTTGCAGACTTGGACAAATCCTATTATTCGGAAGTGATCAACAAACTAGAACATCGTTGGACGAAGTGTATAAGCCTAAAAGGAGACTATGTCGAAAAATAAAAAATGTTTACCCCAAACACATAAGTAGTTTTAATTTTTGCACGGACTTTTCAAACCAGCCTCGTAGTTTATTACGTTAGTTCAGGAATAAGCAGTGACGATAATAGTGAATTAAGTCGAAAAAAAAGCTTGCCGCTAGTGCGTTCTCTTGCAAGATGCTACCTAAACCTTTAAATATGAAACAATATCATATAGCAAAGAATAAAATATATATAAAATGCAACATCTTTCTGTCTGTCTGTCCATAAGTGCGCTTATCACTCGAGAACCACTTATCCGATTTACGTGTTTTTTTTTTTTTAAATTCATACATATGTTTTCTGGCCAGGTTATAGGATATAGTTTATTACGTTAGTTCAGGAATAAGCAGTGACGATAATAGTGAATTAAGTCGGAAAAAAGCTTGCCGCTAGTGCGCTCTTTTGCAAGATGCTACCTAAACCGTTAAATATGAAACAATATCATATAGCAAAGAATATAATATATATAAAATGCAACATCTTTCTGCCTGTCTGTCTGTCCATAAGTGCGCTTATCACTCGAGAACCACTTATCCGATTTACGTGTTTTTTTTTTTTAATTCATACATATGTTCTTTGGCTAGGTTATAAAATAATAATCTATATTATATATATATATATATATATATATATATATATATATATATATATATATATATATGTATGTATATATACGGTTTAAAGTAAGAACAACTGAAAACGGACGAAAGTCCGTATCGCAGCAGTCTACCCACTGTTCTCTTATTCGTCGAATCCATCTCGAAACGCGTTTCGCCGTATCACGACTCATCACTGGGCTAGAATTGACAAACAAGAGAACAGAATTTTCGGTACTTAAGCCAGTACTAACGGCCAATAATGGTAAGATATAACGTCTACCTCGTAGGTGGCACTTCATAGGAGGGCAGACTGCCAACACTTCACCACAGCTGGCGCGAACGTTCAGTTATTCTTACTTTAAACCACATATGCCTTAGGGGAATCCCTGCGCTCGAGAACCACTTATCCGATTTACGTGTTTTTTTTTTTTAATTTATACATATGTTCTCTGACCAAGTTTTGGGATATATTTTATTACGTTATGTAACATAAGGAATAAGCAGTGACAATAATAGTGAATCAAATCCACCCATCTTTTGACTGAAACAGTCGATATTTAGAAATCCATTACTAATTTTAAGTGAACGAAGTAAAATATTACTTTCATTACCATAGACTGTATATCCAGTAAATTAAATAAAATGTCTATGAGATGTTTCACTACATAATAGTTTGTTGTAAATTTCATTTTGTAATAGGGTAGATGAATTACTAACTATGTATAAGTAATTAAATTGTATGTAGAATAATTAAAGCTTTTATTCAAAAATATATAATTTTACCATTTGCCGTTTGACTAAAGGAAAAACGGAAATAACAAAAGCGGCAAGAAATGCTTAAAAGCAAATGGAAAACGTCCCAGAACTTAGAAAACTTCAATTTAGGCCCACGAACGATTTGGCTCCCTCGAAATTTATCAACTGATAAACAAGAGCAAATGTCACATTTAAAGTATAGAGAAAAGCTTGAATTGATATGAATTCCAACGCTAAAATTTTTCCTCAAACACAACTTAAATTTGAAACTTTTTGCCTTTTGTTACAAATCTTTGGAAAATAAAAATATACTGAATAATTAAGATAAATTACACATGTATACAAAAAAATAATAATTCTCTGTCTTTTAAGCAAGACACATGTTTTCTTAAGTATTTTTTATGCTGGGTCTAAAAAAAATCTTAAAAAAAAGACTTTCGCCTTAAGGTTTTTTCAGAAAGCACACTTAAAGTTGCCAAAAAACTATTAAAATGAAAAAAATTAATTTTAATAAATAATGTAAAACTATAATTATTGTAAAGCAACTGAAAATAGACAGAAGTCTATATTCCAGCAGTTTACTAGCTGTTCTCTTGTCCGTCAAATCCATCCTGTATGTAAAACCATATAATAATTAAAATTGTGGTATAAAGCTACGATTTCGGACATCTTTAAATGTTTTGAATCTACATTTATCATAAAAACTTTAAAATATTAAGTTTTAGTGTTTATGTTTAACAAAAAAACACGCATACTCTACCTTTAACTAAGCTACGTAGCAAAATGCTATTTAAAATAAATATTTTGGATTGTTGTAGCTTCTACTTGATGGAAATTCATTATAAATATATAATAAAAGACTGTTTTTAGTCAATTTCCACTGGTTTATTTAAATTGCGATGACGCGTTTCGCTGTCGATGCAGCTTCTTCAGATCTACATTTTACACTGTCAAGTTAGGTTTAAGATTCACAGTTTTATATAATTTCTTAATTATAATATTACACCTAATTAAATTACATTGATAGTATTGGAAAATCCACACAGATTTGGAGCTAAGAGAATAAATTCAATAATGGTGAATTGCTTAAATCTACCTGGTCGTTGAGTAAAGTACCTGTAGTCCTTAATCGATTTATTTGCATAGTCTCTAAAAGGTTTAGTTTTAAACCTTTTTGTTATACGTTTTTGTTGAATGAGATACTGTAATTTATTGTATTGTTTCAAATATTTTTTATGTATTATTATTTTTACTTTTTCACGTGTATTCGAATCTAAGACCATAAATTCTATAAAATTTAGTTTAAATAATAATTCTGTGTGGATTACCTTCAGATACATGTTATATGAGTCTCTAATGCTATACTGGATTTTTCTCTCTGTGTATATCCATTTTCTTTTGGCGAGTATAACTGCTTCTTTGGCTGCTTTGCTGGTGTTGTTAGTTTTCAGATTTATATACTTAGGTGTAACTTGGTTTTGGAGGCACTGATTGAAAAACCAAATATTTTGCGTAGTTGTTGCACATTTTAGAAGTAACTTGAAGTAGTTTGAAGCTAGAAAGCTTATATCAGCTTGTTTCAAATTTTGGATTGTTGTAGCTTCTACTTGATGGAAATTCATTATAAATATATAATAAAAGACTGTTTTTAGTCAATTTCCACTGGTTTATTTAAATTGCGATGACGCGTTTCGCTGTCGATGCAGCTTCTTCAGATCTACATTTTACACTGTCAAGTTAGGTTTAATATTCACAGTTTTATATAATTTCTTAATTATAATATTACACCTAATTAAATTACATTGATAGTATTGGAAAATCCACACAGATTTGGAGCTAAGAGAATAAATTCAATAATGGTGAATTGCTTAAATCTACCTGGTCGTTGAGTAACAAAAAGGTTTAAAACTAAACCTTTTAGAGACTATGCAAATAAATCGATTAAGGACTACAGGTACTTTACTCAACGACCAGGTAGATTTAAGCAATTCACCATTATTGAATTTATTCTCTTAGCTCCAAATCTGTGTGGATTTTCCAATACTATCAATGTAATTTAATTAGGTGTAATATTATAATTAAGAAATTATATAAAACTGTGAATATTAAACCTAACTTGACAGTGTAAAATGTAGATCTGAAGAAGCTGCATCGACAGCGAAACGCGTCATCGCAATTTAAATAAACCAGTGGAAATTGACTAAAAACAGTCTTTTATTATATATTTAAAATAAATATGTGCAACCGACAAATTAAAAAATAGTTTTTAATTTTTATTAATATTGTACAAAACTATAATTTCCATTTTTTGAAGTTCTTAATCCTGACTTAACATCAAAAAAAAACAGAGTTTTATGTTCAGTTTACACAAAAAACTCGCTTTTAACACTTACAAGGATTCTATGCGATTGGTAAAATGCTTTTTTAAGTAAATAAATGCAATTAAAAACAATTTTTTAATTTAGCCGTTTCACATATTTATTTTAAACAGAATTTTGCTACGTAGCTCAGTTAAATAAAGCTGGTCTATGAGTTTTTTGTTAAACGTGAACACTAAAACCTAATATGTTTAAGATTTCATGATAAATGTATATTCAGAACATTTAAAGATGTCAAAAATAACAGTGTTATTCCATAAATTTAATCATTATACAGTTTTACGTTATTTATTAAAATTTATTTTTTTCAATTTAATAGTTTTTCTAGTAACTTTAAGTGTGTTTTCTGAAAAAACCTCACGGTGGGTGTCTTTTTTTATAATTCAGCATAAAAAAATACCCTTGTCTCACTTAAAAGACAGAGAATTTTTTTTTGTATACCGGTGTTATCTAAGGTTTGAGTATAGCCATGAACATCTCTGGACAAACATTTTAGGTAGGTAATAAAGGTATATAGGTAGAGAAGTAAGTAGAGACAGCATTTATTTGAAGACAGAATTGCAAACATATTTAAAAGGCTTGAAATTTGTCAAAGATTTACATTAAATGAAATGCAATAAAGAGAAAAAATAAATGCTAACAAAACTGTCCAAATCAAATTAGAACAATGTCATACATCAAGATATTCCTGAATCGTATAAAGTTTAACTTCATTTATCTATTCAAAAGACTCTCTTTAAAATTTATATAAATATTAATTGGTGATCATCATTTTTAGTGTTCCGTATTGGACGCTTATAAGATCACTTCGGTGTCTGTCACACCCGATTTTCTCCGAAACTATTTGACATAGAAAGTTGAAATTTAGTACTAACATAGGAATTGATGGTCTCATCAGAGCCGTGTAGTTTTGAAAGTAAATTTTGACTTAAGGAGTTAGTTTTGGGGGGGTGAAATCGAAAGAGGGAAAAAATTTTTTTTACTAGGTCATCGAGTGGAGTGTCAAATGAAAGCTTGTAAAAACAAGAGGTCAAAAATATATATAATCTAATACTTGCGTACATTTTTCTTTATATTATTTTAAAAAATCACCCTTTATCTCGAAAAGTACTGATCAAAAAATTTTGAAAGATTTCTGGAGTATTCTCCACGCGGTGCAGATGGAACGAAAATGATCACGAGAGCATTACATAATAATTTATCTGGTATATAAAAAAAAAAACAAACATTTCAGGGTCATCAGTTTTCAGTAAAGATCAGAAACAAACTTTGTTGAAAACTCATTTGGGGTGATTTTGTGAAATCACTGATCATTTAATACCTCCGTAACATTTTTTTTTTATTTTAAAAGCAATCCATGTACGGAACACCAATTGCGCAAGTTCAACTTGCACTTGACCGGTTATTTAAATTATCACAATCCTACATGAACAAAGGATAACATAAGTTTTCTTTAAACTAATATACTTTTCTTCAAGGGGTAAACAGCTTAAAACGTCATTTTAGTGCTTTCTCATAATCTAAATCTTTAACAAACATTTTTTTGTTGCTATATTTAATAATGGATTTAAAAATATTGAATCAGACCTGTTGCTAGAATTTCCACGTGACACGAAAGTATTTTTTTATTGCTAGGTCGTCAGGACGGTTAACAAACTGCCGATTATGTTTGTTTGGTACCTCCTGTAGATAACCGATAATGAGAGTTGGTTTGGTTGTTTTTTATTTATTTCTTAAGTTATGTAGCTAAACAGCAAAATCCCAGCTATTGCTGGTAGCCAAGAAATTGATCAGTTTTACGATACTAGTCTGTAATACTATTTTAATGTTAGCTTACTCCGCGACTAACGTGTGGGAACGTAAAATTACGGATAAATCACATTGTTTGTCGAATGATAAAAAGACATCTTCCTGTAACCTAGATAAGTTATTTTCAGAGAAATGCAGAAAATCTAAGTCAGTCATTCAATTAGATAATAAAAATGCACTAATAAGATTTTCTTTAACAAGATCATTCATAAATTTATTGAAAACCGTTATTAAATATAGGAGAGGAATGAGAGTGGAGGAGGGGTGGAAAGAATTTAAAGATACTGTTTTAATGGCAGCAGAAAATACCTGTGGCTCCCCAAAAATAGAAAATAGAAATATTAAAAAGACAAAACTGGTGGACAAATGGGTTTAAGGAAGAGATTAAAGACAAAAAGAAGAAATGAAGAAAATATCTACAAACAAAAGATCCAACCGATTATGAGGAATATAGACAACAAAGAACACGGATTAAAAGAATAATAAAAGAAGAAAAGAGAAAATCTTGGAAACAATTTGGAGAGCGAATGGAAACAGCCTATAAAGATAATCACAAGCTATTTTTCGGTATGATTAACAAGATGAGAAGGAAAAAGGTAGAAACAATAGCAATTATAAAAGACAAAGAAGGAAATGTCATAAAAGAAGAAGAAAAAATTATGGAAAGATGGAGGGAATATTATAAAGAATTATTGGATGGGAGTAACATAACAGATAAAAATCAACATAGAGACATTATGCCACAACAAGATATAGAACTCACACAAACAGAAGAGATTAATACAGAAGAAATAAAAGAGGCAATCGGCAAATTAAAATTAGGAAAAGCGCCCGGACATGATAAGATCACAGCAGATATGATAAAAGCGCTCCCTGAGGTAGCAATAGAAAACTTAATAGTATAATGAACAACGTAATGAAGAACAATGCACCTACGGACTGGACAACGGGCATCATAACCCCAATATATAAGAAAGGTGACACTAAAAATTGTAATAACTACAGAGGGATAACTCTAATTAGCACTGTGTCAAAAGTATATACTAGGATACTAGAAAAAAGATGAAGTAAAGAAACTTGAGCACACATTGGAAGAAACGCAGTTTGGCTTTCGGCCAGGTAGAGGGGTGAATGATACAATATTTATAGTGAGGCAATTATGTGAAAAAGCAATAGGAGAAGATAGGGAAATTCACTTAAAAGAGAAGACATATGGGAAACACTGTGGAAAAGAGAAATACCAAAAATAATAATAAAAGGCGTACAGAGTTTATACAAAGAATCAACAAATTATGTAAGAACAAGACAAGACAGATCTGATATATTTTTTTTATGGGTCTAGCACACGTGCGGCAGGGAGGTCCCTAAAGCGCTACAGGGGCGGCACGTGTGCGGAAAAAGCGATTCACGTTGCTCTTAAATCGCTGTAAATTGTGCTCGATGGGAAACACAGTCCTGGGCAAATTATTCCAAAGGGATGACGTTCTTCATATAAAAGACTGCTTGAAAAGCGTTGTACGAGGAGTAACAAGCTGAACCTGAACGGATGTGAAACAACTATGGCCCTTAGGCAGCGATGCATCCTGAGCCCCATGCTTTTCTCAATAGTTCTGGATGAAGCAATAAAAGAAGCAAAGAAGAAAGGAGTAAGACCATACCAAATAGGCTATTGGAAGATGAAAAAGATAGAAATATCAGAACTATGCTGTGCGGATGATATGGTTATTATAGCAAAAGACGAGGAAACGCTTAATAGGAACATACGGATATATAAAGAAGCATTGGAAAAATAAACGTGAAAATTTATAAAGAAAAGACAAGGACTATGATAATAGGAAAGCAAAAGCGACAACATGAAATAAAGATAGGAGAGGAAAGGCTGGACCAAGTGGAGAAATTTAAATATTTGTGATCAACAATAACGGCGGATGGAAGAGGAGATCAAGGAGAGAATAATAACAGGAGGAAGATTATTTAATAGCATAAAGAATACATTCCGAGGAAAGAAAGAGATACCAAAAAATATTAAAGCCCAAGTATTCGAGAAGGTTGCAACACTAATACTTTTATATGGGGAGAAACATGGACAATGACAGAAAGACAGAAAGGAAAGATAACAGCTACAGAAATGAGATTCATAAGGAAAATAGAGGACAAAACAAGGATGGACATGGTTAGGAATATACAACTCAGAAAGAATTTGAATCTGAAACCAATGGTGGAAAAGATTGAGGAAGCACAACTAAGATGGTATGGTCACGTCGAAAGGATGCCTGAACAAAGAATAGTTAGACAAATGTTTGAAGCCAGAGTGAGCAAGAAAAGAACAAGAGGCCGACCTAGAAGGGCATGGTTGGGGGATGTTAGAGAGGCAGTGGCCAAAAGAGGAATATAGTGGGAACACGCAAGACGAGCCACAGAGGATAAAAAAGAGGTGGAAGAAAATATGGAAAAGACAAATATAGAATAACTCAACTTCACGGGCCTTACACCCCTAAAGGGGTAGAAAGGCATAAGGACTAAGTAAGTAACTTATTAAACATAACATAGGAGTTTTGTGCTGTCCATAAGTGAATATCGATTATTCCGAAAACTGTTTTACTCCATTTGTTTTAAATGTTGCCTCTTTAAAGAACTTGAACGAACCTAATACCTAACTAGCTTATAAATGTAGATAACACCTAAATACAAACCGAATAAAGTTATATATATATATATCTGGGTCATGAGGTGAGGATAGGCAGAGATAATCAAACGGCTGAATTACTCTGAAGAATAATATTGGGATGGATAGGTCATGGTAAACTTCGCGATTTGTTCAAATGCTAGGTTTCAATCAGGCTGAAAAGAAAATCTTTTAATACGTATGTCCTGCCTGTCCTCACTGATGGTGCAGCAACTTTGACCTTCACCGAAACATCGGCATGCAAACTTAACACAACGTAAAATGAAACGATTGGTGCTAGGTATAGGCCTAAGGGATAGAATACGAAATGGGGATATGCACAGAAGAATTAGTGATGATGATATCCTGGAGCTAATAGCGGAGATAAAAAGGAAATGGGCGGGGCATGTTACGAGAATGAACGATGATAGATGTACAAGAAAAATCTTGAAATGACGATCAAGAGCGGAAAAACGAAGTCAATGCCGACCATTAACTAGATGGACCACCGATCTAAAACGAAGAATTTTAACTGAAACAGCTGATAATTAGTAGAAATCCATAACTTAAGTGACCTAGGTAAAATAAAACTGTCTTTATCATATACTCTATTACCACTAAACTTAATTACAATGTCCATGAGATTTTGCACTACTCGGTGAATTCTTCAGATGGTGAATGTGATTATTTTAATGAAATATGATGGAAATTTTAAGTAAACATACTTTTATTTTATTTCATTCTCTTAAAAAAATATATAGAACTGTTTTTCTTTAATCTTTTAAAAACAAATTCAACTTGAACAAGAGTAAAGCAAACTTTAGTTTTGCGAATAGAATTCAAGAAAGTTTTAAATTAACGTTATTCGAGAACTCCCTGAAGTTCCGGGAGGTCTGGCCACATTCCAATACGCTCGGGGTGACCTGTGATTGTAATATACAATGGGGATGTATGTTGAGGAAGTATGCAGCTAATCACGAAGTAATTGTTCTGCTCTATAATTTCCCTCTAACTCTATATTACGTCGATTTTCACTTCCACCTTTCCTATGGTATTTTAAGTGTATTACTAGTATCTTTATTACGATATTAATTATAGTAATACCAATATTTCTTATCGAAAATCTTGTCCTGATTGTTTTAAGAACCTTAAAATTTTAACACTGATGAGAGTTTATCTGTTTAAAAATGTGTATCTATTGTTATAAAAATTGGTTTTTTTTCAAGCTTATCGTTCGGCCTATGAATATAATCCGAGAAATAGGGACTAGCTAATGCCTGCTACTTTTTGTCGAAAAAAATAAATTGTTAATGCTTGTAGATTTTACAATGTTTCTGACACTGATATTAAAACTCGCAAGCGATTTTACTGGTTTTTTACAATGTCATTTAGAAAAATTTTTATTACAGAAAAAGAGCACGGGTATTTTCAGTTAACAACAATTTAACTAATCTTATAACTTGTGTATTTTTTAAATAACTACTAGAAAAAAATATTTGCATATATATCGGTATAGAATCTTTTGACGTGTTTGTGTATATAAAGGTCGTTTTTTTTACAATGCGCGACAAAGCGATATTTTCAAATGCATTTTTCCGGATAATAATTAGAATGAAAACTATGCCAGATTAGTGCAAGTTATTGAAGAGGCAGCATTTACCAAGAATAGAGTAAACAATTTTCGAAATACTTAATACTCACTTCTTTGCCAACCAAATCTTTAATAACAATTTTCAATAAATTTATAAGTGATCTTGTTAAAGTAACTCCTATTGGTGCATTTGCATTATCTCTTCCAATCAGGTGGCTTAGATTATCTGCATTTCTTTGAAAGTAACTTGTCTCAGTTACTGGAAGACGTCCTATCAATATTAGTCAAACGATGTGATTTATCCGTGATTTTTACGTTAGAGACGGGTATTGTAAATTTCTGACCATTTGCAATCTCTGAAATTTTTTCTCTTTGGTTACAGAATAACAATTAAAACAAAAACTCTCGTTAAATCTACAGGAGGTAGCAGACAAACTTAAAACGGCTTTTTGTAACCATTCTGGTAATCTAATAATTAAAAAAGTTCTTCTGTACCACTTGGAAATTCTAGCTTTCTATTGGAGAACAGGTCTAATTCAATATTTTTAAATCCATTATGAATGTAACAACAAATTTTAAAAAAATTGTAATGAAAGGTTTTATTTATAGTATAGGAAACCACTTAAATAGTATTTTGGATTATTTTTGAAAATTTGTGAGTAGTTTAACGAAAACTTACATCATATCTTTTTTATAAAAGAGGTGTCACTATAATTTAGAAAGTAACCTACTAATTAATATATTACATAAATTTTAGAAAGATTCTTTTAAATACATAAAGAATATTCAACTTTCTGGAATTCAGGAATAACTTGTTGCATTACATTTTTAGAACTTGATTTAGACTTTTTAGTTTGCATATTTTTTTTTTTTTTTATTTCACCCACTGTAATATATAAAGGGATTGCAAGCCTTCTAAATATGTTTATAAGTCTGTCTTTTAAATATATTGTTTTACGAGCATAGCACACATGCTGCAGGAGAATCTCTAAATCGCTACAGGAGCGACTCATGTGCGGAAATAGCGATTCACGTTGATCTTGAATGGTACTCGGTGGGAAAGACAGTTCTGGGCTAATCATTCCAATAGAATAAGGTCCTTCATATAAAGGACTGCTTGAAAAGGATTGTAGGAAAAATGACAAGCTGAACCTCATACGAATGTGAAGTATTAGTTCGACATGTATTTGTAATATGCATTGCTCTGAAAGGAATTAAGCGGGCTACATCCATCGAACACTTTTCATGAACATACTTAGATAGATTAGACTTAAGTCGCCAACCGTTCTCCAATGTTCCAAGGAATTAAGGTTGCTAGTTCTGGATCTTCAACCAGGCAATTAGCTCTCTTCTCAATAGAATCCAACAAATGCTGTATATGTTCGGGAATAGAGCCCCAAACATGAGAGCAATGTTCCATCGTTGATCGAATTTAAGCTTTGTACAGAATTAACAGTCGTTGTGGAGTATAACGCTTTCTAGTTCGAAATAATATTCCCAGCCTTTAAGAAGCTCTCTTTGCTATGCATGCAACATGTTCGTGCCAAAACATATTGGCTACGAAATTAAAGCTCAACAAATTGAGTGTTTGCTAGAGAAATGGAGTGTCCCGACATAAATATGTAGGGTTCAGTAACTTGAACTTTTTTAGAAAAAAACTGCCGCCTGGGTTTTTGTAGCGTTAAATTCTACTTAGTTACTGTCACCCCCTCCCCCGGATAGAGTTTCTCCCAGGTCTTTGTTAAGTTAAACGACTTCCTGCTGTCTGCGGATATTTGCATGAATAGCCGATGTTCGAGTGTTTAAAGCAAATGAAGAAATAAGCGTACTGTTATCTACAAAGCTTTAGATTGGATATGCCTGGTCCTTTCTATCAGATAGTTAATGTAAATTGGAAAGAGAGTAGGAGACAGTATGGAGCCTTGGGGCACACCAGCGTTGACAGTGAAGATATTAGAAAGAAATCCGTAGACTGTCATTCGTAAAGAACGCTCTCCGGAGAACACAAGAGTCATAAACAAAATTTTTCAGGTTACCATATTAGCTTAACTTAGCCAACAATCCGTTATGCCAAACACGGAATTCTCCGAAGTGTTCAATTGCATTGTTCCAAACATGTGTTTACATAAGTTGGAAGATCTTCTGCTGATTTTTTTTTTATGAAAGCCATATTAATGGTCGCTAATAATATTAAATCCTTCTGATATTTTAGAAGATGCTGATTGATAGCCTTTTCCATAACTTTTGATATTATTAAACGTGATACGACTGGTCGGCAGTTATTTGGCAAGGTCTATTTATCTATCTGCCTATCTATCTATCATCTATCTATTTGTCAGTCTATCTATCTATCTATCTATCTGTCTTTACTTAATACCTAAAATAAAATAATATTTGTCCAGAAACGTTCATGGCCATATCCAAAACTTAAATAATGTGTCTTAATAACGTAGCATTATTTTACTTTCCAATATTTGTGACAAAGGTAAAAAAATTTCAAATTTAAGTAATATTAGACCAAAAATTTTAGGATTGGAATTCATTTCAAACGAATTTCATACTCTGAATGTGACTGTTTTGTAATAGAGAACATTTGCTCTTGTTTATCAGTTGATGAACTTTGAGGGGACCAAGTCGCTCGTGGGCTGAAAGTGAAGTTTTCCAAGTTTTCCATTTGCATTTTGGCATGTCTCACCGCTTTTGTTATTTCCGTCTTCCCTTTAGTCAGACGGCAAACGGTAGAATTAAGCATTTTTGAGTAAAAGCTCTGGAACTTATACATATATAACCTACTTGATTATATATAAATAACTAGTAATTTAAAGCATCATAGCCATTGATTAAATGTACGCTACAATATATACAATGGAATTTACAACCCGTATCTTGTTCACTACATAAACCATGTTTACTTAATATTTTAATTAATAAATCGTTCCCGTAAGGCCGCTTTCCAGACTTGCTATAACAATCAACTGTCCTGTCTATTGACACAAATGGGCGATATGGGAAAATACTGGAAAATTTTATAGCTTTAAGGTTTTAAAAAATATTTGAAAATCCATTTTGTGAAAATTGAAAATTTTTTATAGTTACAAAATTCATTGTGAGTCCTACACAATTTGGTTTTTAAAACGGACATTTCACTGAGAATGTCTTAATTACATTGATACGTTTTATAGTTGACGGACTTGATAAATGAAAAGAAAACTACGTGTTTGTGCTATTATTAGACTTTACCTGTTGCCATAAAACCATACAGGGCTATCTTCTGTCACCCTTACTTTTTAACATATATATGTACATATAATGAGGTATGTTTTGGATGTTTGGAGTGGGGATGTGACAATCGGTGGATAAAAACTAAGTAACGGATATGCGGATGATACTATTATACTTACAACGTCAATACAAGACATTTGACAGTTAATAGAGGGAAAACCAAAGTAGTGATTATTAGTCGTAATGCTGGTTTCACTGTTGAAGACCATTTCAATTATTTGGGATTCCTCATAACTAACAATGGTGGCTGTGAAGCGGAAGTAAGAAAACGTTTGACTATGGCTAGAAACTCGACGATCAAACTCACTAAGGTCTGGAAAGGTCCAACTGTCACAAAAAACACAAAGTAAAGACTGCTATCCAGCCTTATATTCCGCATAAGAACTTACGCATCGGAAACATGGACTATTAAGACGAATCGATGCATTTGAGATGTGGGGATATCGAAGAATCCTCAGAGTATCGTATACCGAACACTGTATTAATGTATCTATTCTTGAACAGCTTAGTATAAATGACCGACTTTCAAATCGAATTAATAGACAGTACCTGAAATATTTTCGTCACATTATGAGGAAAGTGGATGCCATGGAAAAGCTTGGAGTAACGGGGATGGTAGAAGATCCTGAGGTCTTCAACAAGATGGTCCGGCCAAGTAAAATCTCTTTTTGGTATGGTTATACACGAGTCAAGTCAGGTCGCGCAGGATCAAGATGCCTGGAGAATGACTGTTGAGGCAGCAACTGTATATTGTCACGGATACTCCTATTGGAGTGAAAGAATTGAGAGAGAGAGAGAGAGAAAAGCTAAAACTTATGGCATTTCTAATTACGCTTTAACATAGCTCAGTTCTTATTGGTATGTCATATCTCAAACTCTCAAACAAAAAGGGAAGTGGAATAGAAGAAATAGATGAAGTGATGCATTGTTGGAGTGGAGTAAAGAAGGAAGAAAGAACAAAGGCCGGAGTTGGAATATTAGTAAAAAAGAAGTGAAAAAAGGAAATAACATCTCGGGAACCCATCAATGAAAGAATCATAAAACTAAATATAACAATGCTAGGAAAAGACATGGTAATATTAGGAGTATATGGCCCAACAGAAGACAGCACTATAAGAGAAAAAGATAATTTCATGGAAACACTAGAAATATAAACACAAAAAGTAAAGAAAACCCAAGAATTAATAATAATGGGTGATCTGAATGGGAGAACAGGAAGGAAAACAAAGGACAATACCGTAGGACCATTCGGAGAAGACATTACTAACGACAACGGAGAGAGACTAATAGAGCTGTGTGAGTTAAACGGCCTCAAAATAACAAACGGATTCTACAAACACAAGGACATCCACAAATATACTTGGATGCAAGAAACACGAAACTTAAAATCAATAATAGACTACATTATAATTAAAAACGATACCACTATCAAAATAAGAGACGTAAGAGTAAAGAGAGGGGCAGAATGTGGAACAGACCATAGACTATTAATAGCAAATATAAAAGTACCGTGGTACAAAACAATAAAACAAAAAGAAACAATAGATAAAGAAAACAGAAATACGAATGAGATAACAGAAAAAGCAGACAAAGAAATAAAATACAAAATACACTTACTGCAAGACGAAACGATAAGAGACCTATATAGACGACGATTAGATCAAAAATTAAATGAATTTAACTACGACAACCTCCAACAGATGTATGACCACATAAAAGAATGCATCAAACATGCGTCCCTAGAAGCATTAGGTAAAGAAGACAACGAGAACGAGAAACATAAAATTAGAATCTGTGAAAAAAATCAAAGAATCTATAAAGGAGAAAAAAAGACTATACGAAAAAATGGCTGAATACAAAATCAGAAGAAGATCTACAGAAATATAAAGAGAAAAATGCAGAAACGAGGAGGATGATAAACAAAGAAAAGAACGAGAGATGGGAAAAATCGTGCGAACATGTAGAACAGTATATAAGAGGAACTAGAAGTACAGAGTCATGGAGAATAATTAAAGCATTAAGGACTAACAATAGAGAGAAGACGTATATAGAGTACATCCCAGAAAGCGAGAGGGAAGGATATTATAAGAAGCTGCTAACAGAAGATAGACAAGAATTCCAAGAAGAGAACCCTGAAGAAGAACAGAATAAGGAAATAAAAGAGATAGAACTAAGCTATGAAGAAGTAAAGAAGACAATAAAAACACTCAAAAATAATAAATCTGCAGGGCCTGGGGGTGTGGTAAATGAAATGATTAAGTACGGGTCTAATAAATTACATCGAATGCTGAGAAACATGTTCCACAGAGCGATAAATGGAGAAAAAATACCAGAGGAATGGTCAAAAGCTTATATAGTATCTATATTTAAAAAGGGAGACCGCAGAAAATGCACAAACTATAGAGGCCTAAGCATAATATCGAGTATGGGACGTTTGTATGGAAAAATTATTAAAAATATCATGGAGGAAAATATAAAAGGAAAAAATTGGAGAAGACCAAGCAGGCTTTACGGCCGGAAAATCATGTATAGACCACATATACACTATAAAACAAACAATGGAAAAAAACTGGCAAAGAATAGAGAAGTTCATCTAGCCTTCATAGACATAAGAAAGGCCTGTGACTCAGTACCAAGACAAAGATTATGGAACGCAATGAAAGAAATATAATAATATACTCAGTAAAAGCTCTCTACGAAAACAACACAGTGAACATAAAAATAGGACATAAAATAGGGAAGAGACTCCAAACATCAAAAGGCCTATTACAAGGATGGTCTACATCCCCAACACTATTCAAAATATACCTCGAACAAACATTAAAAAAATGGAACCAAAATGTAGTGGAATGGGAGTCCCAATAGGAGAAGATTACTTATATACTCTAAGTTTCGCAAACGACCAAGTAATCATAGCGCAAGATGAGGAAGACCTCAGGTCTATGGTAAGAAAACTGAAAGAAGAATACACTAAAGCAGGATTAGCAATAAACTTTGATAAAACAGAATATCTAACAACAAAGGAGGGATACGTGGAGAATCTAGAAGTAGATAACGAAACAATAATCAAAGGAACCGATAGATTTACATATCTAGGAACCATCATTTCAAAAAACGCAACATCAGAAGAAGAGATTAAAGCTAGATTAGGACAAACGCGAACATGCATAAGACAATTAAATTCGATCCTTGGGACAAGCACATTACAAAGAGAAACAAAACACGCATATACAAATCAATAATACAAAGCATAATGACATACGGGTCAGAAACATGGACTATCAACAAAAGAAATAAATCTAAAATTAACGCGGTAGAGATGGAGTATTGGAGAAGATGTTGTAGAGTGACACGTATGGAGAGAATAACAAATGAAGAAATAAGAAGCAGAATGAACATCAAAGAGAACGCAATAAACACCATTCAAGAAAAACTATTAAAATGGTATGGACACATAAGACGAAGCGAAGATAATAGGTGGATAAAGAAAATAACGGAGTGGAGCCCTATAGGGAAAAGAAAAAGAGGAAGACTCAGACGATCGTGGAGAGACGATGTGGACGAGGCTATGGAGGACAGGGGTCTAACAGATGGAGACTGGGAAGATAGAAACGGATGGAATCAAAGGCTGAGAGAAGGAAGACAGCGTCAGCTGTAGAAAATTCTTGTTATATATATTTCAAACTTACAGGTCAAGTAAAAAACGAGGAGTTTTTCCGGATATTATTCGGGCAAAGATTTCCAGAATGCCCGAATGTGCCGTGACAGCTACTGCACTGTGTACACATTTTTACTACAAAGATTCTGCTTGATGTATGATCACACGTTCTCGTTTGAGTTTGCATCGAGCCATTGGGATGACCAATCTGGTGTGACGATACTGGATTCCTCTTTCCGCTGTTTTACTTCGATGTTTGCGATCGTTATCCTCTTGAAGAATCTACTTTTCACTGTTATAGATAAACCACCGTTTGGCAGTTGGTACTTATGCCTTCTCGTAAACCTGGAACATTTTTTTAGCGTTCAAATTTTAGGGAAAGATGAAAAGTCTCCCAAAACTTTTTTCCGAAAGACATCTCCAAACATGAATTTTCACAGAGTATTTCATAGTGCGCTGAACCAATCGATTAGTGGAAAATGACCAGGCTCAAGAGATGATAATATTACCCTAAAATGAAGCTTCATCGAAAATAATTACATTTCTCCATTCTCGATCTATGCTTTTCTCTGCCCACGCGAGTCGTTTCTCTCTGTGTTTTTCGCTCAGCAATAATGTCTTGATGGTACTCCTCCATGTCAAATCGTTAGCCTGGAGATAAGCCCCTTAGTGCAAAATTAATTGAGGATTTCGGGAAAACATATTAATTACACAGGCCAACAAAAAAAATATTTGTAAAAACTTTTTAAACCAATACATCTAAGTGTTATGTATTTTTAGATGCTGAAACCGTATCTGGTATCAGTTTTTTTATATCACTCACAGTTCTCTCACAATATCACATTGATTAAATTTCAAAATAGGGAAAATTTTATACATAAAAAATAAATACTTATACCGTACTTTTATCTGATTAGGCTACAATTTTGATCTCATCTTCTATAATGGTAAATAGATGTTCCAGATTCCAATAAATGTTTTTCTTTCAGCCTAGAACCAAGCAATTCTGCTTTTTCCTTAGTAAAACCCAAACTTCTGACTAAATCATTTAACTCAGCTTGTGTAAACAACTGTGGTTTTAAATTTGACATTGAAAGAACATTGAAACTCATCATCATCCAGTCGACTTTCTTTAAATTCGGGACTGGACTGTAAAATGTCATCAATAGACTGAGATGGCTCAGGGACAGGAAGTCCCGGTCCATGTCCTGCCGGCCGATTAGCTGAAATAAAGTTAGGATAGACAATTACTTTCTTATTTTTGGAGTTATATCCAGAAACATCAACGCTCCAAAAATAACAATCATTTGGATGATTTTCTTGCTCTCTCCATGCAATGGGTACTGCAAATCTAAAAGCTTTCTTTTCTTTCTTATACCATTTCCTAAGATCCTCGATACAAACATAACATACTTTGTGAGGAGCCCAACATTTTTCTTGATTACTGATTTCTACACCAAAATATGCAAAGTATACTTTTTTTACAAAGTCATTAATGTTTTTTAACTACAGACTCACCACATATATAACAAAAAGTGTTGGGAGAGTTTTTACAACCATGATTAGCCCTACTTTGAGTGTGAATTAAAGGACACGGGTGACACACTACAATGCGGGGTTATATTAACTGGAAGAAAACAAACAGCTGTGACATTTATCGGAACTGCCAACCTAATAACATTTGATTTTACTGCCAACCTTAAAAAAATTCTGATTTTATTGCCAACCTAATAACATTCGAATGATAAAAAATAAAACTTTTCACATTTTCAATATTAAAATGTGAAAAATTGGTGGGTGATACGACTTTTTTATTATTATTTTCGGACTCAGCACACCAAAAAACATAGGAATTAGGTAAAATTATTAAAAAAGTTTTTTCATCGTTGACCTGTGTAATCGTTTTTAGTGTTCCGTACGGAACACTTATAAGATGACTTCGGTGTCTGTCTGTCCGTCTGTCCGTCTGTCTGCCTGTCACACCCGATTTTCTCCGAAACTATTTGTCATACAAAGTTGAAATTTGGTAATAATATAGGAATTGATGGCCTCATCAGAGCCGTGTAGTTTTGAAAGTCAAATTTTGACTTAAGGGGTTAGTTTTGGGGGGTGAAATCGGAAGTGAAAAAAAAATTTTTTTACTAGGTCGTCGAGTGTGGTGTCAAATAAAAGCTTGTGAAAACACGAGTAAAAAATATATATATATAATGTAATACTTGCGCACACTTTTCTTTTTATTATTTTTAAAAAATAGCGAAAAATCGCTGTCCCCCCACCTTATCTCGAAAAGTACTGATCAATAAATTTTGAAAAAATTCTGGAATATTCTCCAGATTCTCACTAGATTGAACGAAAATTATCACCAGTGCATTACCTTTAAAAATTTATCTGGTATATAAAAAAAAAACAAAAATTTCAAGGTCATCAGTTTTCAGTAAAGATTGGAAGCAAACTTTGTTGAAAACTCATCTGGAGTGTGTTTTGTAAAGTCACTGAGAGTATCGTTTTACCCACTTGCTAACGAATGCCCTCAATCTGCCAATATACTTATCAATCGCTGTGGGCGTCATTTTCGAACCTTTTCGATAATTACATAGGAACACAGCCTCGATGCGCAAATGTATGCAGCACTTATGTTCGCTAACCCTAAATAAGGGTACAAATGAATCTCTTTCCACAAAGCATAGTGTGCAGGGGTGTCAACAATAACCTCAGAAAATTTCTTTTACCAACTACACGTTATAGGCAATACGACCGACTGTATGTTAAATGTCAAGGGTGAGATTATGAAATCAAAACTATTCTCGGAGAACTTTGGCATAGAAACACATTTGGCGAAGTGTTGTGTTTCGCAAGCTCGGGATAATACGAGTATTGCACTATGTACTGTGCTTTCTAAAGCCACCATGAATAGTGTCGAAAATATGCATAATTATCACTAAAATAGTTTGACTCAAATTAAACTGCACTTCTCTCCAACTGCCTGAAATTATATTGGGTGTGTGAATTAATTTTAAGGGATTTTTCGGTAAAAATATCGCTTTATTTGAAAAAAAAAAAATTACAAATTGATTATTCAAAGTATTGTCCAGCGCTAGCCACTACTTTCTCCTATCTTTGTGGTAGCATATGAATACTGCGTTGAAAGAACTAGAGTTAACAACGAATGAACCCATTTTTAGGTATCCTCATAAGAATACGGAAGCGCTGTTCAGACAGGCCGTGCGTCATCGATTGGAAGAAATGATGATGAGAAGAAGCAATGTCTGCTGAGTACGGCGGGTGAGGTAGAACGGATGTTCTACCTCACCCGCTTCTAGCACTTCCGAGTAATGCAACATGTGGCCGAGTGTTATGATGTTGAAAAAACACTTTGTCGTGTCTTTTGGCATATTGCGGTCGTTTTTCCTTCAACGCTTGGCTCATTTGCATCAATTGTTGTCGGTAACGTTCCCCAGTAATAGTTTCGTTGAGCCGGAGGAGCTCATAATATATTACACCTGGCTGATCCCACTAGATACACAGCATAAGCTTGGAGCCATGAATATTCGGATTTGGCGGGGATGTTGTTGATTCACCGGGCTTCACCCATGATTTTTTGCTCTTTAGATTATCGTAGCGTATCCATTTTTCACCGGTTACGATACGATGCAAAAAACCTTTCCAATTGTGCCGTTGAAACAGTTGTTCACAGGTGAAAAATCGCGTTTTAACGTCTCTCAGTTTCAATTCGTACGGCACCCAATTTCCTTGTTTTTGAATCATTCCCAGTGAATGTAAGCCCTTGGAAATGGTTGTGCGATCAACTTCTAACGATTCTGCAAGTTATTTTTCCATTGGGCACGGGTCATCGAGTAATGCCTCCAATTCTTCATCTTTAAACTTTTTCGGCTGGCCTGGACGCTCTTTGTCTTCCGTGTCGAAATCACCAATTTTAATGCGTCGTAACTAGTACTCACATGTTTTTATCCATAGAATATAATCACCATAGATTTCCGACAGCAATCGTCGACTTTCAGCAACCCTTTTCTTCGAATTAAACAAGAAAGGTAATGCTTCCCGCAAATGGTGTTATGTTGGCACGTAATTTGACATAGTCAGTGGCCAAAAAAAATATGTTTACACTTCGGCAAAATAACATATACTAAAAATTAAAGTCTAATCATTGTGCTTGACTATGAATATAGCAACTAGAGATGAGCGATATTATCATATCTGTGACTTAGATAGTCACAGGTAATACCTGCGATCCAATTCTTCGCAAAGCAGCGACTCTAGTCGCTGTTTTAAATACTGGCAGATCCCCCCAACCTGAACTTAATGATCAGCGACGGCGCCTATCGTCTCGTTTCAGACAACGGTAGTAGTCGGCCGAGGATCGACGACTCACCGGTACACGATGTTGGACTGTCGCGTCGCTGTTGGAAGGCAAAACGCTGTTAGCTCAAATAACTACGTAAAATATTGTTGTATAAATTTATATGGTAAATATACGTATATTTACGCAGAAAGATGTTAATAAAAAAAACTAATAAAAATACTAATAAAACAACAAAAGTACTCTGAAAATGAATGAAAAAAATCATATAACAGTATACATACGCAAAAACATCAAACATAATGGCTGTGACGGGCACCGTTGTCGATCATTAAGCAGCAGTAGTTTCGGAATTCCGGAGATTTCGGACGGAGTGAAGCAGCGACCTAAGTCGATGTTAAAAGAAGCTGTCACTTATAAATCACCGTCGCAGGTCTACCTGGAACCTAAAAGTTGCTGTTAAGCTCATCGCTAATAGCAACAGTATGCCCCGATGGGATATAATATAAAAGTTACGCCCTCTCTTAGAAATCCCTCAAAATTAATTCACACTCCTTTTAGTACCCCTGTATATTCTAATGGAAATATCTCTGGTGGTTTATATAGACTCTAAAAGGTTATCTTCCAAATGTTATGTTCTGAGAAAGTTACGTAATTTTGTCAGCATAAATACAATAATATTTTGTCTAAAAACGTATTATGCGCACAATGCTTTTCAAACCTCAAAGAGATTCCTTTAGAAAACTTTTTGATCAATTATATATCCGTACGATTCCATCTTTGTATGTTTGATCCGAAATGGAATATTTAAAACAAATTTCACATTTAAGTATTATATTTTCTGACAACTATATCACTTAAAATCTAGGGCATAAATCTGATATTCTCCCCCCCCCCCAGGCCCTCGAGGCTTTACAACAATATACATTAGGAAAAAGAATAGACAAAGTATGCCATTTATAACATCGTTTCTCGCCAAACCAGTCATCCATTAGAAACTGCAATGAGTGCGAAAAGGACAAGTAGAAAACACTGGACTAAATTTCAACGCTATCTTATGCTAAAATATTACCGTGTCTGGCGTAGGCGCAGCGCATTTAAAAACTGGAATGATCGCACGTGGTCGGGTACTAAAACTTATTGGGAATACGTACCGGTGTTGTCGCTTATATTTGCTAATTTAGGTTATATGTAGTTATATATAACTTATTAAAGTACAAATTTAGAAAATATTCAGCAGTTTCTTATAAATTTAATTTTATTTATTTTCTTCTCTGTTAGCTAAAACTATGCTCTATAATTTTACTTTATTAGATTAGCGTTTTTCTAACATTGCGAAATCCGGTGAACCATTGATTATTTTAAATTTTAAAAATCTAGCAACGCGATTTTCGCCCGGCAAATGTTTCTTCAACGTGCTTCGGAATTTGATATTATGAGCACGAAGATATTGTCGAATGGTCTCATGGTACATATTCAAACTCGATTTTCTTAATTTTGCTGCTCCTTGACGTATTTTAGGTCCCGTGAAAACAAAGACACAATTCGTTTTTCGACTTTCGGAGTGACTTTGCCTACCGAGCCACGTTTTGGCAAGTAGTCGATATTTCTCGTCTCGTTAAAATGATTTACCTATTTCTTCACAGACCACACCGACTTTTGAATATATTTAGCGGCCGCGGAATGTGTCCTTTTAGGTCCCTTTAGATGGAAACAAAGAAAGACTCCCGCGAATCGACGCACAAACAGTTGGATTTTTCGTGATTTCGACGACAGTTCGGAATCGACTGATACATTTACTCAAATGCGTCGTAGACAAGAGTTCCCTAGACCGATTATTTGTTGAATCGCTAGAATCGCATCTACCAAAAGTGAATTATCGCGAACACGTTCTTACTTGTCAGACTGTAATCCTCTGCTACTGAAATGATTTTGAGAATACATTCAGAATGGTTCTTTTAGTCATACATTTTATTGTTGATACGCTAGTTTTGAAATATCCTTCCTCATTCGTTTTTGGTCTGGAGTCAACAAAGGCGGCATACGTAGCGTACTCAGCTTTTTCATTCTTAGAATTTCATGCAGGATACTGAGCACCTGTTCATATCTTCTTCTTATAGTGCCATCTCCATTACTGAAGTTGGGCTCTAATCCGGCGAATTCTTCCCTATCCTGGGCAATTCTTGATAAAGTATGGGTACCCAGACTCCAATCTCGTATATTTTTCAGCCAGAAACATTTTCGACGCCCCACACCTCTTTTCCCTTCAATTTTCCCTTCCATCAACAACCGGAGCAGTGAGTAACGTGGACCCCTATATATTTATAGGTCCCAAGTAACGAGTTTTTTGTCTTTTAATAAATGACAATAGTTCTCTTTCTCTACCCATTCGACGAAGTACATCTTCATTAGTAACATGCTCTGGGATCTTCAGTATTCTGCGCAGGTCTCAAACTCCATATAAAAGCATTGGATATATATATATATATATATATATATATATATATATATATATATATATATATATATATATATATATATATATATATAGACCTTTACAAAACGATAACGGGTATCCAAAGAAAGGGTTGAGTGTGTGAGGAGGTATCTCATTTTGAGAAAAAGCCGCTCTAGCTATTTCAATGCGAACTCGTACCTCAACTTCAGGATTCAAATCATTAATTACCCAATTCCCTAGGTATTTAAATTTGTTTACTTGTTCTATCAATTGATCGTAAACACGAGTATCTGTTTGCAATCCAGGTGTTCTTGAAACGACCATTACTTTCGTTTTATTAACGTTTACTTTCATGCCTAAAACATCGCCTTCCCTAGATATATTGTTCATAAGACGCTGAAGTTGATCCGCTGTATCTGCTATAATAACGATATTATCAGCGTACCTTAGGTTTTTATTGATTTTGCCATTAACTTTGATACCATCTGTGGCATTCTCTAAGGCCTTCTGGAATATGTGCTCAAAGTATATATTAAACAGGAGCGGGGAAAGAATACATCCCTGACGAACACCTCTTTTTATTCCTATTTCCTCAGTCTCTCTGCTATTTACTCGTATTGTCGCCACAATATAGGTGAGTAATGAATCTGATGTCATTTTCGTCAAGTCCCATATTTTGAAGCATTTCTATTAATTGTGGATGCTTGGCTCGGTCAAATGCATTCACGCAACACTATACGAAGCTTAAAGCGACGGTGTCCCATCACGATACCATAAATCTTATCGACCATTTTTTCCAATGAAACCTCATTCGGGCGTCCTAAATGTACGGTTTGCGATCATTTATCCAGTAATAAATCATCGTGAGTGCTGGTACAGAGTCCCCTTTCTTCAGTTCGGTTTCTATATATATAATATTATTACTGCACAGTACTCGATTTTATCCATTTCTATAAAACGTGTAAAACCAATCACGTATGATAGCTGCCAACAAACAACTGCTTGAAACTTTGAGCACAACCGTTTCCCGCCATTTCGTAGACATTTAGCAGACTTATTAATCCACCCTCGTATTACCATATAAGCTTCGTCGTTCCATTATTCCCTTTCGTATTAAATCGGAATATTGTTCAATAATTATTTCACTCAATTTCTCATCGCGCCAGTTACTAGTGACGTTGTCGTGGGCTCCTTGAGCTATCATCAATTTAAACACTGCTCTGTAACTATACGTAATTTTGTAAGTAATTTATTAGTTGATTCGTTGTCAAATAAAATATATACCTTTAATTAATATCTGAAATTCATACCGGCAATGACGTTTTTAATTACACTTGCTAGAAGTTATGCAACCTGATATTTAACTATCACAATTACACCTACAAATAAGTCTCATCTCAGAAGTCGTCGAGGTCATTCGTTTAATGGCCAGCTCGCCGACTATAAGCATTTCTCACTGATTTTGTTATTTTCATCTCCCCTATCTGTTGTCGATTTACCGCCAAGCCTTGCCACCGAAGGCGACAGGAATCCGGTTCCGTCGGGATTCTCGCATGACCGAGTTTAAAATGTTCCCTCTGCTGCCATTTCCTACAATTTGTGTCCTTCGCCTTTGAAAAATTGAGTTAGGATGTATCCTGTCATATTTTAAAATTAATCGTAATGGATTAGGGTTTGGAATATCGGATTATTGTAGAGGTTACTTCTGAAATGATACTGCTCGTAGTGCGCTAATTGTCTTCATTGTTCATAAAATAATTATATTTACTATTATTTACTTCTTATCACAACTTAGACTTTAGTTACATTTACAATACTTTATTCTATTGTGAAAAATTTCCTAACCAGGTTGCCAGGAGTATGACTACTTCTGCGTAATGTTGCTTCAATATTATGGCAGTTTAAGCTCCTTTGAATATGGTCCTTCCACATTAATTAAAAACAGTAGGGATAATCTATAGATCATCTAGTTTCCAGTTGACCTTCAACTCGATGGCTAGATTCTTGTACTTGTCGATCTCTGTAGCTCAATTATTACAAGATTTGGAGTCAGAAGTACTACTTCATCATTATTCTAGATTTGATCTATCGCCACAATGTCAATTTGATTGAAATCAACGGTTTTATCTATCATTATCGGTCTATTGCAATATTGGGCTGCTTGTTTGTTTTCCAACACAGGTTTTGAGCTGATTCCTGGTGGATAGTTTTTGTCGCCAGATTCTGACATAAAACATGGGCACTGGTGTATAAATGGTCACAACTCACATGGTTTCCCAGTTTCTATTATTATATAGTCACACGGCTTTTACACTCTCCCTCTATCCAGCTTTGTTGAAATTATCTAGAATGACCCTACTTGAATGTCGTCTGCGAAGTGGCTTTACTGACGTCTTATAGCTTCTAATGTTCTGTTTGGTGATGACAGTATATGTATTGCATTTTTTAGTCGTAAAGGTGTTGAATTACCTGTTTCGCATATTGTTCGGTGTATTATTGAGGATTTGTAAAAACCTACGTAAATACTTATGTAATTTTATTATTCGTTGGCCCAGTTGCTGGCATATACCAGTCTTTTACCTTCTTTAAGCCGGAAAAGCGTTGTTCTTCCAGTCGCACTCCAAGAAAGGGGCTGTCTGTGCTTTGGTGAGAGTGTTTTATTTCCACTCTGAAAATTTTTCTTTATTATTACGATCCTCAATAATATACAAAATGGCCATCGTGGCAGTTTTCGTAGCTCTCACCCTCAAATAGGCTTATTATTTATACTCAATGATCGCTTCCGCTTTCCACATTCTGATTACTAATAATTGAGCCAAGTTACAACACAGTCATAATTTCTTTTACTCAGAAAGTACTGTGTTACTAATTATACCTAAAATACTGATAATGAGAGCAACCATTTCTACAGAATAATCCCAAGTAGAACATGCTCACCTCATGAAGGAAATTTTCAATATTTTGTATGCTTTTCCTCCTCACTGCTTGTTATAGTAATCCCAAGTATTCTTGAGAAATCTATTATGTAAGGTATTTCAGCTTCGTTCTGCACAACAAGACTTCTTTCACTGTCAACCGCCATTTCTATGTGATGTTACGTATACAATTATTGGGAGACTGATCGATACAGTGAGAATATCTAAAGGTATAGGGAACCTTAATTCATAAAAATTTGACTTGATGACTGATACTGCAATCTGCTTTAATGAACTTAACGAAACTTAAGGTGTTACATAAACCTGAGCACTACAGAAAGTATACATAACACGTAGGCTGAAAAGTTTTTGGTCTAGCTGCTTAAAACACATTTTCTTTGTAAAATTCGACTTTATTAACCAATATAGTCTCCTTCAAGAGCTATACAATCAGTCCAACGTCTCAGTTTCGGCGATAACTTCGGCAAATAGATATGTTGCTGGAGGCCAAATCTGGAGAATATGGTGGATGAGGAAACAATTCGAACTATAATTCATGCAATTTTGCCATCGTAACATTGACTTGTTACACAGTGCATTGTCTTGATGAAAGAGCACTTTTTTCTTGTTCATTTGGGGCCGTTTCTTTGCGATTTCTGCCTTCAAACACACCAATAACTTTATATAATATTCGCTATTCATGGTTTTTCCCTTCTCAGCATAGTCGATGAAAATTATTCTATGCGCATCCCAAAATACAGAGGCCAAAACCTTCCCAACCGACTGTTGCGTCTATGGTCGCTTCGGGCAGCTTTTACCAGCTGCTGTCCATTCAGCTGACTGCCATTGTTACATATCGCATGAAAAAATCCTTTTTATTGCGCTTAAACAGGTCCAAACAGCGCTCAGAATCATCAACACGTTGCTGCGTGAGCAAACGCCGTACAGATTTCGAACAGAGCTTTCTCATGCCCAAATGTTCATGCAAAATATGACCAACCCGGTCTTTTGATATCTTTAGGGTGTTAGCTATCTCACGCAATTTCACTTTACGGTCATCCAAAAGAATTTTGTGGATTTTATTGATATTTTCTGGTGTAATCCACCTCATTTGGGCGTCCAGAGCATTCAGTATCATTTGTATCTGTAGAAGCGTTTAAATTCAGCATACCAATAAATGATGAGTGATTTTCCAGGGACAGAGTCCCCATAACACTTATCAAGCCATTGTTTTGCTTGTATTTTTTCTCATCAAAAAACAGTGTTTAATGAACACACGAAATACGACTTTTTCCATTGTTTTGAAAATATCCAAAGTAACGTCACTAAAACCACTGTAATTTGTAAACTAATCTTCGAAATGTCATGAAATTTTGACATGTATCGTTTGAAGGTTGGTACTTCTTAAAAATCTTATGGATTTTTTGACAAGGGCGACATCTATGTGTCAGACCAAAAACTTTTCAGCCTACGTGCTATTGAAAAAATTAAAATAAAGGTTAGATATAAAGATTTTTTTTTAATATTTTAAATTATTATTTTTTATCGGATTAAATGGACCACTAATGCAAATTATGACGCCTACTTGTCTGCAGGATAACTTCGCAAAAAATGATCCATTCTGCAAAAATAAAAATTAGTCTTGTAAAATAATGTAGTCGATAAAAATTGTCGAAGGTTTTGTTTTCAAAAATAAAAAATTTACGCTGTTTCAAACTTTAGTATGCAATTTTCAACAAAAATGTTTGTGTTTAATTATTTAGAAATTGTCTATTAGACAAATTAAAAAAACTTCTCGACATTTTGTAGAAAAAGTAATTATTAAGATTTTAAAAAAAAACCTAAGAAAATATTAAAAAATGACTGAGTAATATTGCAGATAGCGTCTGAACACAGATAACGGTCCCAATCCCACGCCAGGTCACATTCAATGCTATAACTTTTTAATGAAATGGATTAATTCTTAGAAACATAGAGAATGAAAATCCGTAAAAAAATGGAGTTTTAAAAAAAATTCCAGGTGTATGTTACCCCTTAAGCAAATCAATATTGATCTTGACCAGCCGAAATTGAAAAATATCTATTACTCTCTCTCTTTAAAACTCATCAAATTTGGAAATTGATCCCGTTATATCGCGCAATTGTAATTTAAAGGAAATTGATAATTTATCTCAAAAATAAGGTGAAGATATTTTTGACATTAATGATAATTCAGTTGAAAGTAGTTCAAATTAGTTACTTTTAACCGCAAAAGAAACATGAAAAAATTCTCAAATTTTCAAAATTTTATTAATAATAGTGTTCCTGACTTAGGTGACAAATCCATTCATTTTAATCAAATTAAACCACCGACCGATTTATTAAATTTTCAGTTTTCGATGATATCGTAAAATAAACTCCAGTTACTTCTCACTGAAAAAAAACCGGTCATGTGCAAGTTGGATTTGCACAATTAGTGTTCCATACCGTAATTTCTTTTAAAATAAAATAAAATCCTTACCTAGGTTAAGTTAATTAGGTCCCTGACATAGGTACGTTTTTTCTTAGTTAATAATGTATAATAGTTATAGCATCTTAGCTACCTAATAGCCAATAAATCAGTCTAGCTTAATCTAGAATCTAGTAATAAAAGTGTAAACGAAATATTTACTACTTAAATATTTGCTTAATTATAAGTAAATAAAATAAAATTATTTTGTCTTGATACAGTAGTGACGAGCGACCAATAATGTACTTGAAAGTATATAAACAAAACGTCCACACTTGTGTCGAGAAACAGAGTTTCCATGTTATTTTTATACCAGAAAAATTATCAAATATAATAGGCTCTTGATAATTTTCGCTCGATCTATACTTTATTTAGACTGCTCCAAAATTTTTTCAAATTTTTTTGATCAATACTTTCGAGATGGCTAGACAACGATTTTTGGCTATTTTTTAAAAAGAATACAAAGAAAAGTGTGCGCAAGTATTACATCATATATATTTTTGAACTCGTATTTTTACAATCTTTCATTTGACATCCCACTCGATGACCTGGTAATTTTTTTTTTCACTTTCAATTTCACCCTGCAGAACTAACCCCTTAAGTCGATATTTAACTTTCAACACTACACGGTTCTGATTGGGCCATCAATTCCTATATTTGTTCCTAATTTCAACTTTCTATTTTAAATAATTTCGGAGAAAATCAGGTGTGACAAAAAATAGACTTGGTAGCCTTATTTCCTATATTTCTCTAAAAGACGTTGGTTTTGATTTTCCGATAAGTTTTTGAAATAAACTGAAATGTTCTGCAGTCTTTTTAATGCTCTAGGTTTATTTGTAACTATTTGATATAAAAGGATTTTAGGTTACACGAAATTACTACAAATAGACCTTTACAGACGAGTAACAACGAAAATAGCCTTTATTCAATATGTGAATATAGTAAAAGATTTAAATAAAAAAAGCTGGATTTATCTCAATTTTCATGCATCTATAACCTTTTCCTCCTTTTTGGATACGAGTACTTTATGTCAAATTTAAAGGATAGGGACAAATGTAGTAAGCCTTAACAAAGGGCTTTCTTTACAGTTGACTTATTGTGCTTTCGTATGTATATTGTGTCTTGCTTTTTACGGCATCGCCCTTCTGTCTCACTTAATACTTATCCAATTTGAAAAAAAATATAGATAAGCGTTTCTTTCCTAAATGCCATAGAATTTAAATATTAAAAGATACCTGGTGCTCCATCACAGCGAGTTTTTGTGTATTTATTTATCAAAATATGCGTCTGAGGTGGCACTGCAACTTTTGTTCTAAATGTTTTTTAAACGTTTGTCTCTAGAAATTTTTTTTCCGAAATCTATATTTTCAGGAATAGTGCAAAAAACTCAATTTTCTCTGCAGTTTCACCAGGAAGTAGCATGCCATAAGATGTTATACTTGGTAGAGTAAATTTTTGACAAACAAATATGTTATTATTATGATAATATATGCGAAAAAAATGGGCGTGTGAGTTAATTTTGAGGCATTTTTCGGTAAAAATATCACTTTTTGAAAAAAAGGTTACAAATTGATTATTTAAAGTATTGTCCATTATTAGCCACTACTTTCTCACAGCTTTGTGGCAGTATATGAATATCACGTTCAAAAAACGACTCATCTTTTGAGGCTATCCACGAATCGACCCTTTTTTTTGGCATCCTCATAAGAATGGAAGCGCTGTTCAGACAAGCCGTGCGTCATCGATCGAAACAAGTTATAATCAGGAGCAATGTCTGGTGAGTAGGGCGGGGCAGGTAAGACGTCCCATCCAAGCGCTTCTAGGTTTTCCTTGACGGGTTTTGCAACATGTGGCCCAGCGTTATCATGTTGAAAAATCACTTTGTCGCGTCTTTTGACATATTGTAGTCGTTTTTTCCTCAACCCTATGCTCAATTGCATCAATTGTTGTCGGTAATGTTCCCCACTAATAGTTTCATTAAGTTGAAGCACCTCATAAAACACCACACCCAGCTGATCCCACCAGATACACAGCATAAGCTTGGAACCATGAATATTCGACTTTGGCGAGGATGTTGATGGTTCACCGGGCTTCACCCATGATTTTTTTCACTTTGGATTATCGTAGCGTATCCATTGTTCGTCACCAGTTAAGATACGATGAAAAACACCTTTCCAACTGTGCTGATCTCAGGTGAAAAATCGTCTGTTGGTTTCAATTCCTACGGTATCCAATTTCCCTGCTTTTGAATCTTTCCTAATGCATGTAAGCACTTGGAGATGGTTGTGTGATTAACTCCTAATGATTCTGCAAGTTCTTTTTTCCTTTCGCATGGGTCTTCATCGAATAATGCCTCCAATTCTTCATCTTTAAACTGTTTCAGCTGGCCTGAACTCTCTAGTCTCGTGTCGAAATCAGCACTTTTAAAGCGTCGAAACTAGTACTCATATGTTTTTATCAATGGATTATAATCACCATAGGTTTCCGACAGCAAGTGATGACTTTCAGCAGCGCTTTTCTCCGAACTAAACACGAAAAGTAACGCTTCCCGCAAATGATGTTTTGTTGATACGTGATTCGACAGATTCAATGCTCAAAAAAAATATGTTGTTTATGGTATGGCACTTCGGCAAAATAACATATACTAAAAATTAAAGTCTAATGATGGTGCTTCACCATGAATATAACAACACTATGCCCCGATACGACATAATACAAGTTATACCTTCTCTTACACATCCCTCAAAATTAATTCACACTCCTTGTACAGCCAATATTGTAGGCATCAAGCTCGTAAAATTGCAGGTTTCTGTCGGAACCCCTAAGCTTTCAGCATTCCATCTACGGCGATCTCCTGAAACTTGCTTATGCATCTTGCAAACTACCAGTATCCGAACTTTACACATAAATAACTATGCCATTTCCTTAGTGTGGCTTTATTGTATTGATGAATCACGCGATATAAACAATGGCTGTTTACTAGAGTAGGATTTCTCTCTAATCGGTGGGTATTAAAGGTCTTTAGGTTATATAAAATAACGATCGATAAACGTTGACATAAAGCTGCAAACAGCACTTTATTGTTTACTATCTCTAACGATCTAGACACGATACAAATTGCAAAGGCTGAGTATATAAATTTAACAAGAGATTTAAATAAACAAAACTGGACTTTTCTTACTTCTCTGACCTTTTTTTTTAGATAAAAGCCCTTTGATGACACATTTATAGGATAGGGACAAATTTCGTAGACTTCAACAAAAGATTTTTGCTACAGTTGACCTATTGTGCTTTTATATGTATAGTGGGTCTTGCTTTTTATGGCATCACGCTTTTGTCTCACTTCATAAACTGTTGAACCGTCGAACTCTCTTACACTGAAATTTGCGTATTTTTTTTTTTAAATAAAATTAAATTTATCCCCCATATGTATTAAAAAGGGTCAATTTAAAATTACCCATGATTTTGTAGAGCAGTTTTATGATGATGCTTTTTCATAACTCCGTTTTTTAACTATAACACAGGGGAACAGCTGTTTTGGTGTCGAGGTTTTTTGAGCTGATTCTATATCAATTTGATGTCCTGAATTCAAATAACGTATTCATTTGTACCTAGGAGCTCAAATTTTTAAGATATCCAATTTTAGAGAAATATAAGTTACATTATTGTAACTCAAATCCGTAAGTATAGTAAACAAAAGTAGATACGAAATTTTTATTTTAGTTATACAAAATACAATATTATGTCGTACTTACAAACAAAAAAAAACATTGAAGAAATGAAATAGTCACTCAACACTTGGAAAGCTTCTTTTCCGCGACATTCTTGAATGTTTTTTTAAACAGTCCCTTTTTAAACTCCAGCAGTAATCTGCCATCATGTGCATGTTCCATCTTCCTTGGTAGCGGTCCTCCATAACTTTAATATCTTGGTGAAATCTTTCACCTTGTTCCTCACTCATGTCTCCTAAATTTTCTGGAAAACGGTCTAAGTGGGTGTGTAAATAGTGTATTTTAATACTCATATTGCACCCTAAGGATTTGAAACTATTAAGCATCTTGTTAACCATTTCAACATAGTTTTGAGCTTTATGTTTGCCTAGAAAATTTTCTACAACTGCAACAAATGATGTCCAAGCTTCTCGTTCAACTTGATTCATTGAATTTATGAAGGCAGGATTCTTAATTAATTGTCTTATTTGTGGGCCGTCAAATATCCCTGCTTTGAGTTTTTCTGTGCTCAACTGATGCATTTTTTACCCCTATATATGCAAAATAAGACCCATTCTTATCAAGAGCCTTTACAAATTGCTTCATTAAGCCCAACTTTATATGTAACAGAGGAAGTATGTTTTTTTCTCTTTCAACCAAAGCGTCGTTAATGACATTCTTTTCCCCAACGTCCATTTTTTCTCTCTGAGGCCAATCTTTTCTAACCCAGTGGTGTGTTTTGTCCCTACTATCCCAGAGGCACAAGAAACACGGATATTTCGTGTAACCACTTTGCTGCCCAAGAAGAAAGTTTACCATTTTTAAGTCTACACAAGTCATCCATTGATGTTCGTAATACTTTATCTTCTGCAAGACCAAAGCTATGGTGTTATATTCTTCTTTCAGTTTCGTTGAGTGAGCTAGTGGTATTGAACCATATTTATTCCCATTATGTAGAAGGACACATTTTAAACTTCGCTTTGAATGGTAGCAGATCTTTTTCTCTTGTACGGTAAAAGGTAATTTTGGTTCCTTGTTCCAGTAAATTTTTGTCGTTCAACCTAGAAGCCAGTACTTCAGAAGCTTTTTTCGATAAATTGAGATCCCTGGTGAGATCATTTAATTCATTTTGATTGAAGCGTTGAGGAACTGATGACGTCCCCTCATAGTCACTGTTAGTTTCATTAGCATCAGAACTTTTATTAGCATCAGAAGAGCGATCAGAGGGAAAATATTCGTCATCAGAGATATGTGGTAGCTGATGAAATGTTGGAATCGGTATTTCATCTGAGTGCGGGATAGGGCGTATTGCCGAGTCTAAATTGGGATAAGTCCACTTACTGCGGTTATTTCGATTGATTCTATTAGTATTTACTAAACAGAAATAACAATCATTGAAGTGGTTTTTTGGTTCTCTCCAAACCATTGGTACACCGAATTTTAGACATTTTCTTTTCCCGGTAGTCCACTGCCGTAAATGCTCTGTACAAGTTTTACATACTAGATGCGGGGCCCACGTTTTGTCCTGATCACCAAGCTTAACTCCAAAGTATCCAAGATACGCTCGCTTTACAAAGTCAGTAATAGTTTGTCTGTTTTGTTGAAACATGTATTCTCCGTATATGTAGCAAAACACATCAGGTTGATTTACACAACTTCTTCTTGAACTGGAACCTGAACTCATTTTAATTCTGTTCAATAACACAAAAAACACTCTTTTCTTAACATAAAATAACACGCCGAATTCGATCTACTCTCATTAGTAAGAACGCACAAACTGACGAGACTTACCCGAGTTAAGTGATTAAAAGGGTCAGTTCAGGTACCTGATAGGCAATGGTTCCACTATTTATAGATTTACCTGGAATTTACGCAATTACAGACTGACAATAAAACCATTGTACCTACATTAATGAATATATAATAATTTTAGAACTCTCATAAATGAATATACTGAATAAAAACCACATTGGTAGATAAGTTGATGTATCTAAAAAAGTAGAGCTGATAGAGAAAAACGGATTGCATGTATAGATTTAGCGTCCCAAATATAGTTAAAATCAGCTCTAAAATCCCAGGCACCAAAACAAAAATATTTTTTTTGTTGCCCTGTGTAATTAATAAACTAGACTCTAAAAAATTTGGGTAGTTATTTTTTCAGTATTTCCCGCGCAAATACAAGTTACATATACCTCGAGTTTTCAAAAATTCGATTTTTTTACGGATTTTTATTCTCTATACTTCTAAGAATTCTTCAAAAAAAAAATTCGAGAAAATTCCATTCCATTACAAAGTTATAGCATTAAGGGTGGCGTCAGATTGGGACCGTTACCTGTTTTCAGACACAGTCTGCAATATTACTCAGCCAATTTTTAATAGATTTTAACTTTTTTTTTTTTAATCTTAATAATTACTTTTTCTACAAAATGACAAGAGGTTTTTTTTTTTTTTCATTTTTCTTATAAGACAGTTTTTTATAAATAATTAAACATACATTTTTTAGTCGAAAATTGCATACTAAAGTTTGAAACACCGTAAATTTTTTATTTTTGAAAAAAGCCCTTTGACAATTTTTAACTACATTATTTTACAAGATTAATTTTTATTTTTTGTACATTGGATTATTTTTTGTGAAGTTATCCTACAGACAAGGAGTTGCCATAGTTTTCATCAGTGGTCTATTTAAGCTGATAAAAAATAATGTTAACATTTAAAACATATTTAAATTTTTTTTTCTTATAATTTAAAGTACAATAAAAATATGTAATCGCCATTCTTTTGTATTATGCACTTAAAAACCTTCAAATTTTTTTTTTAATATCCGTACTTTTTGCAGCTCCCAAGTATATGTAACCCCTTTATATTGAATTTTTCACTCTAAAGAACAACCAAGCCTAACAACTAATTATAATAAATAATAAGTACTTTATGGTGAGATCTTAACAAATTTAATGAAAATTTACTATTATTTTTAATAGGAAACTAGCGCAGGTTACTGAGTTTATAGGTATAACTCACACGGATAGTTATTTAAATGCTTCCCAGCATCACCATCCCGCTCGAAAACACTTGGGCATTTTTTATAGAGTTGTATCACTTTCTTGGCCATTTTCCGATCAACAATTTTCAATACCGATTTATAAAACATTCCAGTCAAAAACATGCGTACAACGCTTTTCAAGCAGTTTTTTATATGGAGAACATCATCCCTTTGGGATGATTTGCCTAGGGCTGTGTTTCCCACCAAGTACAATTTACAATGATTCAAGAACAATGTGAATTGCTTTTTCCGCATACATGCCGCTTTAGGGACCCTGTAGCACGTGTGCTAGACCCATTACAAAAAAAATACACCTCCCCAGGTGTCTTTAAAGACTAGTAGTAGTAGAAATAGTAACACGATACTCCACATAACCTAAACTCTAATAATGTTTCAGATCTGTGCAAGATAAATTTTCCCTTGAAAATCCAAGAGTCTACAGAATTCCATGTAGCAGTGGTAAAATCTATATCGACGAAACAAGCAAAAAAATATGTACTAGAATTAAAGACAAGAACAGTATGTCTTAGCAATATTGTCGCTTTAGCATTGGAAGAACAACAGCAGTAAATAGGACAACAGATTTTGACTAACTAAAAATTCTTACAGCAAATTCCTTTTTCTATCGCAGAAAAATTCGAGAGTTCCTCGAAATACTGTATCTAAACATCCCAACAACTTTAATCATAAGACTGGTCTTTACCACTCGCTAATCTGAGAATAGATTCTCTCTGCTCTAAAGAAGCCAACAGGATGATCGGCAAACCCTCATCACTTATTTACACAACACAGGAAAAATCCAGAAGAATTATTCCTATAAACTTATGATATATTCACCCTTTAAGTTTTGTACTTTTAAGCGAAATATCATAAACTGCATTATATTAAAATTTCAGTCAAATTCTCCGGAAACAAGCAACAAAAATGTAAAAATCAAAAATATCAAATAAAATTTCTTAAATGATTTTAATTTTATCCTTTTTCCCTAGAGCGATAGACATAGGTCAAAACCTCTAGGTTTCTTAATTAACTAGCATACATATACCAAATTTCTAATGAGTATTTTATTTCATTTAGAAGTTATCTTTGCAAAAAGTCGATAAAATTAAAAAAAATAATAATAAAACACGTCTTCCTTGATCTAACATTCAGGAGGAGAGGTATCTTTTTTGTCACCATTAGAATGCTTCCCTAGACGAGGAAAGTAATACTATTGAATTTTTCAAGAACAAAGCAAGATAATGTAAAAACACATTTAAATAAATGTGCCGAAATTCGGTAACAGCATGACAGAAACGGTTAAAAAGGGTGAACGAATCCGATGGGGTAAAATTCGAAATCCGTTTGGCATTTAATAAGGCAATATGAATGTAAACAATGTAAAGGGGTTACGCTGTCAAAGTTATGGAAAACTGTGCTAATTTGCATAACTGTTTTTAGAAATTTTTGCATAATGTGACGGTTCTTGACGGAATTTTGGTAGAGACGTTTTAATAATAATCGAGTTAATTTTCTTATTTATTCATTTACGGGCAGACCCATTTTATACATAGTTTCTGCAGAAATTATAATAATACAACAATTATAGCAATACAACAACAATACCAGCAAATATCCTCAAATAACTCGGTGGACTGACAACAGTTCTTTTTTTTGAGTTTTAAAGAGAGATTAAAAAAATCAAGTTCCGTTTCACCAGCGCCATTAGTGATTTTAGTGATCGACGAGAATAGGCCATAGTCACAACTATGGTGGTGATCCCTTGTTGATCTTGGTGGAACACGGAAATTTATCAATCTCAGAAGATCGAAGGAGTCTATATGACCATTTACAAGTCTAAATAAGAAACAGATATCAGCAACTTTCCTATGTCTAGAAAGCGATTGCAACTTGAGTCTACGTAGCAGGTCCTCATAGGCAGTGATGTTCATCTTAAACTTGTAAGAAACATATCTAGAATACTTCTTCTGAACCCTTTCACTACTTTCAGTATGTATAGCATATGAAGGCGACCATACACATGACAGATACTCTACAGAAGACCTTACCAAGGCCTTATAGAAAGTATTCATGCTATCCGCATTCTGGAAATCCCTAGTATTCCTACAAACGAAGCCAAGGAGTTTTAAACACTTGTTAACAATATAGCTATTGATACTCTAGTCATATAAACGCAAAGTTTTCACCCGAAAGAACGACATTAACTTGCGTTTTTTAATATTAAGATTCATTTTGTTTCCTGTATCTAAAATAAGAGGTTAACCAATTCAGTAGTGATCCACAAAAGCCATACCTTCTTAATTTCCTTATCAAGATATCATCGTTGACAGTGTCGAAAGCCTTGCTGAAATCCGTATAAACCACGTCAACCTAACCACCTGCCTCCATTGCATCAACAGTACTTTGAATCAACAAGATCAAGTGTGTAGGTGTCTATCGGCCCCCAACGAAATCGTGCTGTTCCTGAACTAAAAGAGGTTATGAAGTGTTTTAATTTATCACAAACAATTTTTTCGAACAATTTTGGGATAGAATTTAGGTCTATAATTTTTAGCCGCTGACTGATCGCCGAATTTGAATACTAGAGTAATAAAACTATATTTCCATTGGTCAGGAAAAACACCGCTCCCCAAGGACAATTTAAAAAGCATATATAGCGGTTTGGCCAAAGCATAGGCACAATTAACTAAACACCTGGAAGATATAGTATCAGAATCTGGCCCCATATTTATGTCAAGTTTGGATATATGGTCAAATACTTCCCCCAGGGTGACCTCAACAGACGAGAATGATTCATCACCATCCCCAACATCCCCCAGCCCAGGCTCACCACCGTCAGCATCAGACCTATAAACACCCCGAAAATGAGACTTAAAAATTTCCACAATAGTCGGTCCATCCATCCCTGTTTGTTCGTCTAGATTTACTAAGGTAGGGATGGACTTGCCCCCCTTTTTACTGTTAATAAAGTTCTAAAATTGTTTGGTGTCATAACCTGTGTTTGTCTTAATATTTTTAACGTACTGCAAATAGCAGTAGCTCTTTAGAATATTAGATTGGGATCTTAACTCTGAAAACTTGTGATAAGTTTCTCGCTGACAGGTTCTTTTGTATTCTCCCTTATGAACGTCATTTCAATAATTTTCAAAAGTTGTAAAGGTATTTGCAGTTTGACTCAGGCTGCATCTTTGTTAACCGGCAATATATCTATGCGTCCATCTGTTTCAGCTCAGGCTTTAATTCCCATGGGCCCCTCATATGAACTTAGGTTATGAAATATAACTGGTACCATATCTTGGAAGTTAAGGTTACAAACTTTACGAGCAGAACCCCTCTTTGTCAGTAAAATGGCCATGATCCCTAACTGTTTTATCTTCGGTAGCAGATTGTTTCTCGCCAATGTGACATTGTGGCGCATTGTGAAATTTCTTTCATTCTTCAGGTGTAAGATTCTCCATTGGTGAAGAACAAAGAAATACCCTTTCTAAGTCGCTCGCAAACTCATGTAGTTCGTTCACATACGGTCAGGTCCTGTGTACGATGGATAAGTATCATCATAACTAAATATCCAACACTAAATGGAATATGTGTTTAGTATTTGTGTGTGTTCTTAGCTGGATCATCATCTACAAGAACAAGCAAACCTTCAGAACATAAATTATTAATGGAAATGTAGCTTTCTGGCTGTAACCTTTAAATTCAAGTAGCGCTTTATCACCTGTAGGAACTTGTGATGATGAAGACATCGATCACAAATAAGCTTTTCTCCGTTGTATTGGCTAAGTTGCTGAGATACAAGGCGTAAAAGAATCTTAATAATTAATGGAATTTAACTGGAATTAGATTATCAACGTTATCATCAAATATATAATTATCTTGACGGAATAGTAAATTTACACGTGTATCCTTTAAAGCAATGGGTAAATCACCCTTCCAATTTTTTTATTCCTTGTTTCTAACTAACCAATTTTATCTGTTTATATCAATCAAACATGACATCTACAGCAATTTTACCTCTAGCTGCAGGATTTTTTTTTTAAATAAAAACGCTGCTAGCATCAGTGGATATCTGTGCTCCACGATATACTCTGAGGAATCGTTTACATAAACATTAAATAAGGTAGCCGAAGTACATGTACCTGAAATTGAAAAGCATTTCTTCATTTTTTCAACCATAACGTAGAATGGTGTGACTTGGGTAGTGTGGGCGAGTTTGATGACGAGTTGTATGGTTTTCTAGATTTATCAGAAAAGTTGTTGGAAGACTGACGGCTTGACAAGTAAGTTTGATGGTGTAGGACGTTGTCCAGTCTTCAAACCAACCAACTTGTAATTCTCGCTATATCCCATTTTTTTTTATTTTTGGCGAAACACGTGAGAGCTATAATAAATATCTTCCTCCATTCTCATATGCCAATCTTGAGGCTCACACCTCAGTTCGTTCAATAAATTAACGTGGCCATAATATGCTCTTTTAAATAACAACTCTTTGCTCCATTATGATCTATTTGATTTCCTTTTAACTTTCTTCTCTTTCAGTAACAGTCAATATGAATATGATAAGTAGTTTATATCCATTATGGAAATGCTTCTTCTTCCGACTTACAGCTAGGCACTATTGTCTGTTTTCTTTGTTCCCTGCTCTATAGATCCATCTCTCCATCTCTTTCTTGGACGTGCCATTGATCTTCTCCCATTCGGTGACTTGCCTCTTTCTATCCGCACTATCCTGTTGTTTATCATTCTTCATATGTGTGGATCCCATTCGACTTTTCTTCCTCTTATCCACTGGTTGATATTACGTCTGACCCACACGTATGTCTTCACTCATTTCTCTATCCCTCAGTGTCTTGTTTGTACATCTCCTAAGTATTTTAATTTCAATTGATTTTCGCATCCTCTGTATTATACTTGTATCGGGTCTTGTTTCAGAGGTAATCATATTATGCTCTTGTAGATTCTTGTTTTAGTCTCAACGGAGAGGAATTTATTTCTAAATATGGTATCATTGAGGCATCCCGCTATCCTATGTTATTAGCCTTGTTGACTTGATGTTTTCCTTCCTGCCCAGGTAATCGACCTCCATCACCTTATTATATTATTTTCCACCACCAGCTTGCACCTGATCGGCTCTTTTGCTGTTACTATTGTTTTGGTTTTATCAGTTGTAATTGATATATTATATAATTTTGCTGTTATGTAGAAGTCATATACAGTCCCTGGCCAAATTATTAGACGCACTGTATTTTTTTTTAGTAATTTTATGTTTCTTAAGAGTTTTTATGCAATAATGGTATATTTAAACTACAATATTATTGATTTTTATTTAAAAGAATTGTTGTAGACCACATATTTGTATTTATTTTTAACATATGGCAACACTGTGTTGACAAAGTGATACATGAACGTAAACAAGTACAAACCTGTATCAGTCGCGATCGGAATCGAGTCAGGTACGGACGTGTTTCTGTGGCTTTATGGACTGTGATTGTTTGTTTAACAGTTTTATACTACTCAGTTATTAGTTTATTTTGTATGCAGTGTTTTAAAAAAGTAATTGGACTATTTTCATTATGGGTAGAAAAGGCGATCTTTCACCACGTAAAAAAGCTGAAGTGAATGCCCTTGTGATTGCGAAAACATTTACAAACCGAGAAATATCACGAAGATTGGAGGTTTCTGAAGCTAGTGTACGACGCATAAAAAAGAAAATTGAGTCAGGGAAGGAATTAAGCCCGAAAAGAAAGAAAAGATGCGGTAGAAAACCAATTTTCACTCCACGATCAGAGAGATGTTTGAAGAAAATTTGTGTAGAAAACAGATTTGCTACCACAAAGGTAATAAAATCACAACTCCAGGATGCTAGCGTAAATGCTTCTGAGCGCACTGTTCGAAGAAAATTGAAAGAATTAGATTTTAAGGCCTGTTGCCAGGAAGCTCAAGTTAACAGCTGCAATGAAAGCAAAGCGCCTGAAGTGGGCCAAATAATGGCAAGACAAAGATGTGGACTTCTGGAGATCGGTAAGATACAGCAATTTAATCAATAATTGATACATTATTATCATTTTCAGTTAAATAAAGCAAATAAAACATGGAAGTTTATATATTTTTCCTATTTTTGACAGGTCTGCTTCAGTGACGAAAGCAGATTCGAAATTTTGCAGAATAAAGCTCAGTATGTGCGTCGTCGTCATGGAGAAAAGTTTCATCCTGATTGTGTCGTCCCGACGGTTAAACATCCCACCAAAGTGATGATTTGGTCAGTCATCAGCGGCAAGGGCACTGGACGTCTGTACGTCGTCAAAGGAATAATGAGGCAAGATCAGTACAAAGAAGTATTACAAAATCGGTTGATTCCGCAGCTCAGAGAATGGTTTCCAAATGGGGAACCATTCACTTTCATGCAAGATGGAGCTCCCTGCAACACTGCTCGGTCTGTTAAAGCTTTTTTGGCAGAAAAAAATATCCCTCTGTTGGATTGGCCGGGTAATAGCCCATTGAAAATGTGTGGGAGCTGATGAAAAGAGAAGTGGCTAAAGATGTGATTACCAACAAAACCCAGCTCCTAGAAAAGATTATTCATGTGTGGAATCATCATCCTCAAATGCAGGAGACAGTACAATCTTGCATTGATAGCATGCCGCGCAGAATTAAAGCTTTGATAGCGGCTAAAAGTGGCTCAACTAAATATTGACTTTTACTAACATTAATTTCACTTTTCTTTAAAAACTTAATAAACTTATCCTTTTCTAAATTAATGCTGTTTTATTTATGTCAAATAAATAGGTAATTGATTGGATAATATAAAAATAAAAAACAAATCATTTTAAAATAATAAAACGGTACAATATCACTCGGTAATTAATATTTTACATGAAATCTTGCAGTGCGTCTAATAATTTGGCCAGGGACTGTAGCTATTCTGTTCTTTCGTCTCAGTCTTATGGATCTTCAAGTTTGTTTTTGTTGATCATAGAAGTCTGATTCTAATTTTTTTGTATATCTCTCCCAGTATTCCGTTTTGTTCTTCTTACTAATTCGTGGGTTTCTGTTCGTATTCTTTTATATCTTTGGTAGGCTTCATCTGTCCTGATTGACCTATACTTTAGATAGCTTTGTTCCTTATTATGGAAATGCAATGAAAACAACAAAAAATAATGCCACAACAAATCACCATGTCCGGCGTAGTCCACACTTCACTAGCAACCGGAGCACACTGACGTGAAGTTTATCCGTCTGTCCATTTCAGTTGAACGCGTGGGCTCAACTTGTACCGTCAAACTTACTTGACCAGCTTACATGACAAACTGGTTGGACCAACTTACTTGATAGTGTGAACGTGGCTTTAGGTTTTATTTTTAGAATGTAATTTGTAATTAAAATCTTTTACATTAAGCAGGTAGTAACTTAATTACATTAAAAAGTGCCTTAAAAAATATTTTTTATAAAAAAATAAATTTGTTTATATTTAAGACTTTGAACAAAAATAAAAACAAAGTTGTATAAATCATAAAAAAGAGGTAATTTAAATTTAAAATTTGTGAAACGAAACGAAAACAAGTTGACGTAATTTAAAATAAAGGGGAAAAAATTTAAAAGCATTTTCATGTCGGATGAGGGAAATCTGTTTGTTTCAGGTGAAAATGTTATGTGTAGAATTTTAATTTTGGTCGGGATTTCGGGGAACGGTTATGATATTATAGCTTTTCATAACTCCATTTTTAGTAAGAGATTTCGTGTTTCTGTTTTCAATTAAGGCTAAAGCGCTTCGCTTATTAAAAAAGTACTGATCCTACATGTATATTACCATAACACACAAGATAGTTTTACAAAATTATTATTATAGTATATTTATTTTTTACCACCACGAATTAGATTAACTTATGGATTAGAGAACAAACGGATGGGAAGAGAGATACTGTACTGCTATCATCATAAGCAAATATAGTATTAATACATACCGCCATTAACAGTTTAGCGGTAACCGTGAAACAATTTAAACAAACTGACACACAACATGCAAATGCAGAAAGGATGATAATCACGATCGCATCAGGGTTTAGATTTCAATTAAAACTTTTTTTTTAGTAATACCTTGAAAAAGAAAAGCGACAGTATATAAAAGAAGGTCATAAAAAAATGCAGAGATTAGTTGACAGTTGAGATCACCTGTTTTCACAATGAATTCTCCGTACGTTCTATGAGAAAAGTTTCATATCTTTTTTATCTACATTACTTAACGAAATATACTCTTTTTTTATTTCTCGTTAACTGCAGTGGCGTCACAAAGTTCAAGGGGTGGAGGAGGACATATAGATACCAAGCAAAAAATAAAACACTAGAGGGGGGCGTCAATTGAAAACCACTGATCAAAAAAAAACGTTCAAATTCTGAACTTTATGAATTTAAACGTAATTTTCATTATATCAGTTTTCAAGAAATATCAACCGAATATCATGTTTCCACCCTTTGTCCGAGATCTAAATTTGGTTAACAATGCTATTTTTAATTCGTTTTATTGTATTTTAGATTTTTTTTTCCATTAGCCTCAGAAGTACGCAGCAAATTTCAAGTTGTGAGAAAGGTCTACACGTAATAAGTTGCTTTTGTTGTAACGTCCCTATCTTCTATTGGCCATATCGAATCTTCTGGATTTATTATATAATAGAAATATCTTATTAATTTTACCTATGAAGGAATGACAAAACATTTATGTTTCCTTAAATGCCAATAAATATACTAGCTATTAGTGCAAATTTGGTCTCGATGTTTGGAATAACGTTACAACTAAGATAGAACATTCCCAAAAACATTATTAATTTTCGCGTAGAGAACCATCTTTAGCTCCTATTACCAATTCGTAGCATTCCTTCCAGGATTTTTTTTGATTGAATAATTTAATGTTAAACCTTTTTTAAATATTTTCATAGCTGTACCGCGCTATTTGATAGAAGGCTTTTCTGCCTAATTTTTACCCGAAAGGTCCACTAGGCGTCAGGTCAGGCGACAATGTAGATCAAACCATTAATTCTAAAACGCCAGTTTTTTCTCTCTTCAACCAAGGTTTCACATAGTCTAGCTGAGAATCATGGATTATTATTATTTTTTTTAAATAAAAATCCTATAATTTTCGGGCCTTACGGTAAAGCTTGGTTCCGTAATATTTGAAGTTATTCTTCGTGTCTCATTTATACTGTCTATTTTAACCAGATCAGCAACAGTAGTAACAGCCTTTAGTCATCCTATTACTATCTCTGTATTTCACTGTGGGCACCAGGTAATTTTCATTCATTTTTTTTTTTGTCGACTCACCTACAAGCAAACACTGATCGCTTGAAACGAAGAATTTCAAATATAAATTCATCAGTCCATAAGTTTTCCACTGTTCCATTGCCCAATATCTATTCTAACGTAGCCACTGTAAACCTTTTGTATTACAAATTCATTGATTTAAAGGTTTTTTACCGTTACCCCAGCACCAAGCCTTTTTGCAATATATCTCTGAATAATCGTCTTTTCTTTCTCTCATTTTTAATTCTAATATGGTTTTATTTTTTAGTGGTAAGAAAGGCTTTACAACATTATTTTGAGACGGTTAAATACTCTTATTACCTGGTAAACTGAATTAGTAAGAGGTGGGTTAAGGTTCTTGTTTTCACAACGTATGCATTTTTTAGAATAAATATTTTCTGTTAAGTCTGTTAAGTAAACATATAATGAAATATATTTTTGAAAATTGGTATAAAACAAGCAAAGTCATGATTTCACACAATGTTACTCAAATAAGTAAATTTATATAGACTGTCCCGGACCAGCATGATCTACAATTATGGGTTAATGATAATTTGCGCTGATGTCAAAGAAATATAAGCATCAGAAGGTCTATCATGTACTTAGATGACAGTCAAGATGACGGAAAATTATTTTTTATACTCTGACCGTTCGTCATGTCATTTCATTCTCGGCATGATAAAAATTGAAACAATCGTAAAATATGCGACGTAATTGAAGGTAACTATCCAGTCAGTCCATAAAGTCTCCATACACCACCTGCTTTCTATACTATTTTTTTGTTATGTTTAACTAATTAATTGGAACTATAAGAAAACATGTTTAAATTAATATTTGAAACTTAACCAACGAGGATTAATATTAAAAACAACTGCGGAACATTTTATTTAGAAGTTACATCATTGTTATAAAAATGTAAACAAAATTAATATAAAAAAAAGTCTCCGTACACTTAACAATTATCAATAAGAGTTTGACGGAGTTTAACGGAAAATAGCAACTTCGTTTAAACTAATATTTAGTGGGACCTCCACTGGCCTTGATAATCTCCTGTAACCTTTTTGTCATGCCTGCAACCAGCTTTTTAGTAACTTCTGCTAGCATTTTCTACCATTCGTTCAATATTCTGTTTTTTAATTCTTCTCTATTTGAAACATTATGTTTGTGAACGCGCCGTTTAAGTTCCTCGTATAAATGCTGGATGGTGTTAACATGTCACAAAATGTTCAGATAAACATGCTGATTAATAAAATGTAAATTTCCAACCCCTCCAGCGGACATACATCCCCAAAGCAGAACACTGTCACCCCCTTGTCTCACCGTGGAACAAATGTTTTTAATATTGCATGCGGCATTCTTCTTTCTCCAAACTTTAGTTCTGCCATCAAACCAAAAAAGGTTAATTTTAGTTTCATCACTAAAGATTACGGATTCCCAAAATTCAGGAGGTTTAATAACGTATTTCCTAGCAAAAGCGAACAGCTTTTTGCGTTTAGCTTTCGAAATTAACGGCTTCTTCCTGGCTGCACACCCCTTATACCCTGCCCTATGTAAACAATTTCTCACTGTTTGTGAACAAATATTTTTCGAAAATAGTTCCCATACTTCTTGTAATTTTGGTGCACTTTTCTTGGGATCTATAATTATTTGTCTAACAATATTGGCCTCTTCACGTGGAGTCAGTTTCTTGGGACGACCGGAGCTTGGTCGAATTTTATACTGGTTTACAATGTACTGAATAGTAGAATGCGATTTTTTAACAATTTTTCCTATATTTATGTACGATTTTCCATCTTTCCACAAACCAATTATCTTTAACTTGAAATGGAATTTCACAATTTCTCTCGCTCATTTTTAATACTTTGAAATCCCTCTGCAAAATTACTAGCAACAAGTGATAGATTATAAAGTACGGCCGAAAACTATTCATTTGTTTTCAGTTTAGCGAACAATCGATAGCTTGATAAAATGCAGCTGATTATAACGTGTTCTTTCAGTGCAGTTTTTGAGTGTATGGAGACTTTTTTTACATTAATTTTGTTTACATTTTTATAACAATGTTGTAACTTCTAAATAAAATGTTCCGTAGTTGTTTTTAATACTAATTCGCGTTGGTTAAGTTTCAAGTATTAATTTAAAGATGTTATCTCATAGTTCCAATTAATTAGTTAAACATAACTAACAGGTGATGTATGGAGACTTTTTGAACTGACTGTATATTAAGTTGCTTGAGTTGAACTAGACTGACTTCATTTTTAAAAGTTTCTTTTTAGTGTTTCTTAAGGAATATTTATGGGATCACTTCAGTGTTGTCTGCCCGTCTGTCACATCCGATTTTCTGGGAAAATATACATGATGTAATACTTGCCAAAAATCGAAGTTTCTCCCGTTATCTCGAAAAGGACTGATCAAGAAATTTTAAAAAAATTCTGGAATATTCTTCATACGGTGTAGATTGATCGAAAATTATCACGAGTACATTACGTTTGATAATTTATCTATAATATATATAAAATGCAACGTCTGTCTGTCTGTCTGTCTGTCTGTCTGTCCGTTAGTGCGCTTATCACTGGAAAACCACTTATCCGATTTACTTACTTTTTTTTTTAAACATACATATGTTTTCTGGCCAGGTTATAGGCTATATTTTATTACGATAGGTAGCTTAAGGAATGAGCAGTGACGATAATAGTGAATGAAGTCGGAAAAAAGTTTGCGACTAGCGCGTTCCCTTGCAAAACACAGTCTAAACCATTAAATATAAAACAGTATTATGTAGCAGAGAATATTTACAATCTATAATCTATAATATATATAAAATGCAATGTCTCTCTGTCTGTCTGTCTGTCCATTAGTGCGTTTATCAGGCGAAAACCACTTATCCGATTTACGTGTTTTTTTTTAAATTTATACTTATATTCTTTGGCCAGGTTATATAATAATAATAATAATAATAATCTATATCTACAATAAATATATATATATATATATATATATATATATATATATATATATATATATATATATAATGCAACGTATCTCTGTCTGTCTGTCTGTCCGTTAGTGCGCTTATCCCTCGAGAACCACTTATCCGATTTACGTGATTTTTTAATTCATACATATGTTCTCTGACCAGGTTATAGATATATATATTTTATTACATCTATAATATATATAAGATGCAACGTATCTCTGTCTGTCTGTCCGTTAGTGCGCTTATCACTCGAGAACCACTTATCCAATTTACGTGTTTTTTTTTTAATTCATACATTTGTTCTCTGGCCAGGTTATCTATAATCTTCTATCTATAATATATATAAAATGCAACGTCTCTCTGCCTGTCTGTCTGCCCGTCTCTCTGCCTGTCTGTCTGTCCATCCGTTAGTGCGCTTATAACTGGATAACCACTTATCCGATTTACGTGTTTTTTTTTTTTAAATATAAATATTTTCTCTGGCCAGGTTATAGGATATATTTTATTGCGTTAGGTAACATAAAGAATAAGCAGTGACGTTAATAGTGAATCAAGTTGGAAAAAGGTTACCGTTAGCGCGTTGCAATATACTGCCTTAACCTTTAAATATGAAACAATATCATGTTGCAAAGAATATAATATATATAAAATGCAACGCCTCTCTGTATGTCTGTCTGTCCGTTAGTGCGCTTATCACTTGAGAACCGCTTATCCGATTTACGTGTTTTATAAATTTATACATATGTTTTATATAATTCGATATAAGCCTAGATAATGGGAGATAAGGTGAGATAATGGGAGATAAATATAAATAATGGGAGATAAGGAAAAATAATGGGAGATAAGGAGAAATATTGCGAGATAAGTCGAGATAAACCTAGATAATGGGAGATAAGGTAAGATAATGGGAGATAAGGAGAAATAATGGGAGATAAGTAGAAATATTGCGAGATAAGTCGAGATAAACCTAGATTATGGGAGATAAGGAGAAATAATGGGAGATAAGGAGAAATAATTGGAGATAAGGATAAATAATGGGAGATGAGCAGAAATAAGCCTAGGTAATGGAAATTATGTAGAGATAATGGGATATAAGAAGAAATAATGGAAGATAAGGGGAAATAATGGCAGATATTTTATTACGTTAGGTAACATAAGGAATAAGCAGTGACCATATTAGTGAATCAAGTCCACGCGAGCGGAGCCGCGGGCCCGGCTAGTTTAGTATAAAAAAAAACTATGAAAACTATATTTCTTGACGTGTGGTGGAGGTAAGTGTAACCGAGTGGTGAGTGGCTTTTGTACCGAGATATAATTTTATTTTATTTTAAAACCAATCACCGTACGGAACACTAATTGGGCAAGTCCGACTTGCACTTGGCCGGTTTTTTAGCTTAAGTCATTCTTTATAACTGTGATTATAATTTTTATTGTGTACTTTTTTTATTATTAAATAATAAATTATTGTACTTTTCATTTTTAATAGAAAGTAGGTCAATTTATTTTTGTTATTTGTAATATAAATTTTAATTTTAAATAAGGCAAGTTATTATGTATAAAGCTTTAACATTTATAATGCGAACGTAAAGAAGGGAAAAATAAACATTTAATCAAAAATTCTGCTTTTACTTTTTAGGGGGACGCTTTCTGTTTTGCAAGTTCTTTCAGTATGAAAAATTTAAATAGCGTTTTATTGTCGGAATTATAAAAATTACTCGTGTTTTTCCTACCTATTTTGAAAATTGTGTGCCTGCGGTTTATTTTTTGTTCCGTTGAATTATTAACTTTTTTTTCCATACAAAGAAGGATGCTGTAAAGTTTCGTATATGGGTCATTCTTTTACAAACCATACAACTATTGTGACTTTACGTTTTTGATTTACCTGAAAAATTTGTTATGGCTTGTATACATGAAATTAGTCAACACATACCGAGGTTTTTTCCGAATGAATATTTTGCAAAATATGGATGATATGATTATCATAGTCCACTATTCGGCTGCGCATTAAAAAAGCAATATCTCCATGTCTGATTATCGTACAAACTTCTTTCTTCCGCTATTTTATTGCTCTTTATGTTGGCTTTTGCAAAGTATAACCGTGGAATTTTTTAATTGTTTATAAAAAAATAATAATGAAATTTATTAAATAATTTTTTCTTGCTTGCTCCCACAACTTATAAAATCGAAGAAAATACCATTTTATTTTCTGTTTTATTCTAAAAAAACTTATGGTTTTGAAAAATGAGGTCTCTGTTAGGTCGGAAAATATTAAATAATTTCGAGCGCGTGTCTTGCTTTCTAACGGAGTCTCGCTCACGTTTGCGCCCATTTCTTGCTTCAGTACTTGAAAATTATATGTACATTATCCCAAAAACGAACAAGAAAGTGATCCTTATTATTAGACTAAATGTTTAAATGCTCATCGAAAACTTAAAACCGTAATTATTGAATACTGGAACAGAGACAAACTCAGCTGAAATGAAAATTAAAAAAATTACATATTTTTTAGGTGCACAATACAAAAACAAAAAAAAATTTATCAATCTCACTCATCCTCTGAAAGGTTTAGCGGTAGGGTGGCATTTTTTTCCAACGTCCCATGGCAAGGGTGCGTGCGCTGGCTCGGGTGGGACTTTGGAAAGGTTAGCTGCTAGAACCAGCCTTCAAAGAGTAACCAATCCAATGCAAACGCCAAAAGAATTATTTGAATGGGCAACTGAGTGTCGTCCTAACATGTCATTGAAATTTGTAGAGAATGAAGAGTATATTGAAGAAGCAAGAAAATTAGAAGCAAGATTTAAAATGGCTCTACCTATAAAAGAGACGTTGACATATCATTGCATGATACCGATCACGAACAAAAAAGGAAAAGCCAAGCTTTTTTCTTTGCAGGAATATTCAACTGAGGTTGAACTTATGAAATAATTACTTACTTTGTAACATATCGTCGAAAATTATATGTATTATTATATCATATCCTTGCAGTTAAATGTGTTTGTGTCAATATTTTATAATCTCTTGATTTCTTTTTAATACTCCGATCGTTTTTTATCATAAAAGATCGTAGTATTCCATTTCAGCTGAGTTTATATCTATTTCAGTATTCAATAATTACGTTTCTAAGTTTTCGATGAGTGTGCATTTGAACATTTAGTCTAATAATAAGGATCACTTTCTACTTGTTTGTTTTTTGGATAATGCATATACGAGGCTGGTTTGAAAAGTCCGTGCAAAAATAAAAACTACTTATGTGTTTGGGGTAAACCTTTTTTATTTTTCGACATAGTCTCCTTTTAGGCTTATACACTTCGTCCAACGATGTTCTAGTTTGTTGACCCCTTCGAATAATAGGATTTGCCCAAGTCTGCAAAATATCCATTAGTGTCTGCAATCACTTCCTCGTTTGAATAAAATCTTTGTCCCGCCAGCCATTTCTTCAAATTGGGGAACAAATAGTAGTCCGAGGGAGCCAAGTCTGGAGAATAGGGGGGATGTGAAACGAGTTGGAATCCTATTTCCATTAATTTTGCGACCACAACTGCTGAGGTGTGTGCTGGTGCGTTGTCGTGATGGAAAAGGACTTTCTTGTGGGCCAATCGCGGGCGTTTTTCTTGCAGCTCGGTTTTCAAACGGTCCAATAACGATGAATAATATTCACCTGTAATAGTTTTACCCTTTTCCAGATAGTCGATGAGGATTATCCCTTGCGAATCCCAAAAGACAGTCGCCATAACCTTTCCGGCCGAAGGAACGGTCTTCGCCTTTTTTGGTGCAGATTCCCCCTTGGTAACCCATTGTTTAAATTGTTGTTTGGTCTCAGGAGTATATTAATGTATCCATGTTTCATCCACAGTGACGAAACGACGCTTAAAGTCCTCCGGATTCTTCTGGAGCAGCTGCAAACCATCCTGGCAACACTTCACACGATTCCGTTTTTGGTCAAGCGTGAGCAATCGCGGCACCCATCTTGCGGATAGCTCTCTCATGTCCAAATGTTTATGCAAAATATTATGTACCCGTTCAGTCGAGATGCCCACAGCACTAGCAATCTCACGCACCTTAACTCTTCTGTCATCCATTACCATATCATGGATTTGATCAATGATTTCTGGAGTCGTAACCTCCACAGGCCGTCCAGAACGTTCAGCGTCACTTGTGCCCATATGGCCAGTCCGAAAATTTTGAAACCACTTATAAACTGTTCTAATCGAAGGTGCAGAGTCACCATAATGTTTATCAAGCTTCTCTTTAGTCTCCTGAGGCGTTTTGCCTTTCATAAAGTAATGTTTAATCACCACACGAAATTCTTTTTCGTCCATTTCTTGAACATCACTCGACTTCCTTGATTCACACGAATGCCAAACACAAAGAAATAGACCAATATGGCTGAAACTTGGTGTGCGTTCATTCAAGAGATGCTACTAACTAAACATGACCTCGATACGCGCCGGTGGTGCCATCTCTCGGACTTTGCACGGACTTTTCAAACCAGCCTCGTATAATTGGGGTTTGGAAAAAAAAATTGTCATAAATCGAAATATCATATATAAGTTTTATAACAAAACTATTTTTTTTTCTCGTTATAATTAAAAAGTTATATCAAATTGAAAATAAACTTTAAACTTATTACCAATAACGCGCCAAAAAAATCCGAGTGCGTGTGACGTCACAGTGTTTATTTTTCGGTAACATCACAGACAGCTGATACGAGTGTTATAGTTTTCAATCAATTAATTCTTGTTATTATCATTAGTGTATTGATAAATTTATTGAAAATGGCCAATTTAAAAAGTCATCGTTCCTGTTTCGTGCTATTTTGCACGAATACTACAAAAACAGCTCCAGAAAAAATGTTTTTAAATGTTCCACAAGATGTTAAACGTCGAAAACAATGGTTCCAGGCCTCACGACGTATTAATCCTAAAACAACATCAAATTTTTTTTTCTGTTGTACAGATGTAAATATTTTAATATAATAATAATCATTTTTGCGTTCAAGCTGAACATAACTTATAGTCACTGTAACTTTCGCGTGACACCCTACAATTAATTTAATTAAATTTAGTAAAAACATTTTGTTTAATATCATTTACAATTTTAACAAATATGGCACAATATAGCATAAGTCAATAATTTTGACAGTATATACATAGGTAGAAGCTGTTAACAGTACTTACGTAAAAACGCTTGAATATAATGACGTCACAAACATGGCAGCCAATCGTGGTGCTTTCGTAGTAACATGATTTTTTTTTTAAATGTTATACATTTTAATTTATTTATTTTATTTGTATATTGTAAAAAAATTTTAAAAAGTTTTTCGAATCGATTACCGATATTATTTAGAATAAAGTTTTAAAATAATGTAAAAAATCGATAATTATTTTTTATTCAAAAACTCAATTTTCATATAGAAGTACTGATATAAAAGGATGACCTTTCAGAAGCAAGAAATGGGCGCAAACGTAAACAAGACTCCGTTAGAACTCTATGCGCGTGACGCGCGCTCGAAATTATTTAAGATTTACCTACCTAATAGAGATCCTACTTTTCAAACATATGGCTTTTTTAGATTAAGACATAGCGAATATAGCAGTATTATTTTTCGATTTTATAAGTCGTGGGGCCAAGCATGAAAAAATGATTTAAACGATTTCATTGTTATTATTTTTTATAAATAAATAATTCAAAAATTCCATGGTTATAATTTGCGAACGCCAACTTAAAAAGCAGTAAAATGGCGGAAGAGCGAAGTTTATGCTATAAATAAAATCGGAGTTATTGTTTTTTTATTGTGCCACTGATAGTGGACTACGATAATTTATAAAATCCATATTTTGCAAAATATAAATTTGGAAAAAAAATCCCGATTCACGTATCGACTAATTTCATATATAAAAACCATAAAGAAAATTTCAGGCAAATCAAAAATATGAAGATTTTTTTTCTTTAAATTCATACGGTTTCTAAAAGAATAACCCATATATTGTACTCAATAACATTAGACGTTTTTTTAACTTTTTTAAAAACTCTCGAACAAAATTATAAATATCTTAGGACATTAGAACATTTCACGCCCGTTCAGTTACAACAGAGTTGATATCAAAAATGTTAAAGAAAGCAAAAACACGTAAAATAAATTAATTGATAGTAAATTAGTGCAGATTAACAAGCTTTGGGTAGTTTTGTAGTGGTGGTGACTTTTCGATACCATTTCTCTTTTACTGTACTGTACTGCCTTAAAATTACTTACAATGAAAAACACACTTTTTAACAAAAAAAAACGGTTCACATATAATTTTTGGAATCAACACAAACTCCAAAAACAATGATCTAAAATTGCCTAATCTCGCCAAAACTCAAATTTTAAGGTCATTTTGACGACAGACTTGTTTGGTAGATTTAGCTACTTTAACATACTGCAGTAGTAATTTTATAAATCTGTGAATTAAAAATTGTTCTGCCAAATTATCATATACTTGCATCATTCGTTTGTAGTGTTCCGTATCAAAATTGGAAAACGGAACACTTATGGAATCATTTCAGTGTCTGTCTATTACATCCAATTTTTTTCGAAACTATTTGACATAAAAAGTTAAAAACTCGTCATAAGTATTAATTACCTGTTATTGCAGTATTCTTTAGAGGGTAGTCATTAAGAATAATGCCATTCTTATCCCAGGAAATAATCGCAATAAGCTTCGTTAACATTCACTAACCTTGAACTTGCAGGGTAGTTTATCTCCTTGTTCCGTCTCTCGGCATTGATTCTTGTTTTGATTCTGAATCATACTGGTAAACCGAAGTTTTGTCAATATAATCACAAGTTTCATTCGGATTATTATAGGGCAAAAAACTAACGCCAACATTCTACACGACGTCAAGCGATATTAGCATACCCATCGCACACTCACTTTATTCCGTGCAAAATGATTATATAAAATTTCTCCAATATGCCTTTTACGAATTTTAGCTTCATCTTTTATATGTGTTATATTAATTCTACAATCTCCAGTCCCTAATTGCTTTGTTTTTGAAATATTTATTTTTCATTTCTACTGTGACATGGATCAGAATATTCATCCTTTTCAGTTGACAATCGTCCTTGTTTCAAGAGACAGGTCTATCATTTAACAGTAAGATACGCTGGTACAGACCCCTCATAAATAGTCCTCCGGTCTGTTTTAATTTCCTTGGCATGTTTTTCCTTCTTTACAAGGTATTTTATTGCGA